>JZKD02S0263849.1:221969-233039 GCA_000966675.3 Picea glauca
TAGCATCATTTTTTTTTATTTAGGTGTTGATTTTAAGGTT
The DNA here is from genome assembly GCA_000966675.3 of Picea glauca. Taxonomy (NCBI): domain Eukaryota; kingdom Viridiplantae; phylum Streptophyta; class Pinopsida; order Pinales; family Pinaceae; genus Picea; species Picea glauca. The sequence continues at coordinate 222,010 of JZKD02S0263849.1, forward strand.
TTTCGGCACATCTATATGAGTTTTTAAGACCATGCTTGAAAAATGTAGTAATTTTAACCCAGGATAGAAGAAATGGTGCTACCAGTAGCACCACTTTTTCATTCGAGGGTTGATTTTCATGTTTTTTATGTAAAAATATGGGTTTTAAGGACTAGAGTTCTCATTAAGTCGGTAAATTTGTTAACTTAGAAAGGTATGTGTATTGTCCCGGAATGCAAGAAGATGTAGCTTGGTATATTAGAGGAAGCATGCTTTGTTGTATCAACAAGTCCAATAATAGAAAGCAAGGTTTATACCATCCTTTACCCATACCCACTCAACCTTGGGAAAGCATTTCCATGGATTTTGTGTGTGGTTTTCCAACAACTAGGAAATGAAATAACTATACATTTGTGCTAGTTGACAGGTTCTTTAAAGATGTGCATTCATATTCCTTGTAAAAATACCATCAAAGGACAAGAAGCAACAAACATGTTCATTGAACAATTCTAGGTTCACTTTGGGATACCAAGGAGAATCATCTCATACAGGGATACTAGATTTCTTAGTTCCTTTTGGAATACACTTTGGGAAAAGATGGACATCGGGTTGAATATATCTACAACCTCTCATCCTTAGATAGATGGGCAGAGATAAGTAGTCAACACGAATTTGGTTCAAATTTTGAAGGGTTACAATAAAAAGCATCTGAAGACTTGGGATGAAAATCTGATTTACATTCAACACTCTTATAATAGAGAAGTCCATACTTCTACTAGTAAGTCCCATTTTGAGACTTCCTTTGGATATTTGTCACCTTCACCCTTAAATGTTGTCTATGGATAGTAAGGAGGAGTGAGAGAATATATCACAAGAGAACCATTGAAATTATATAAATTTGTTCAAAATATTAGGCAAATCCATCTGCAACTATAGGAGATGTTGAAGAAGTCACATGAAACGTTCAAATCCCAACATGATCAACACATAATAGAGAAAACATTTAAGTTCGGAGATAGGTTTTGGTTGCAGTTGAAAAAGGAAATACTATAGGTTCTTAGTAATAATATTAAGCCTCTACAGTATGGCCCTTTTGAGGTATTAGAGAAGGTGGGTGATAATGCCTACAGACTCAGTCTACTGCCATATGCATTTACTTAGTAGTGAATGTGGAAAATATGAAACTCTATGATCATTCCATGTTGGATCAAGAAAGTGATGAGCATGTCCTACCTACTATAGAGGACTTAGCACCAGAAGATCAGGAGGATTTGGAAAAAGATACAGTTTTGTAGATGGATTCCAGAACTACCAAACAGAGATAGCATGACCTTTGGCAGATTGTGCTGAAAGGATAACTTCCAGGAAAGGAAAAATGGTGCTCCAAGGAGAAGGTAGAGGAAAAATTTCCTCGCCTCATTTAGTAAAATATTTTCAGGGCCAAATCCTCCCTAAATGGGGAGGTATGATCCATATTGGATCGTTATATAATTTTTCATCTATTTGGGTACTTTCTAGTTGGAAAAATTGGAGGAATTGGCTTGTAGGGCCCATTTTAGTTGTTGGGGGATAGTTTGAAGATTTGGGATTTAGAACCTTCTAGATCCATTTTGAGGCATTGAACAACATTTTTGGGGGTCAAAAATTTGTGAGCATAGCTCTCAACCCCATAATGTTGTTCTACAAACTGAGACCTTTCCAATGGTGTGAAAATCACCTCAATCAGAGATCGTATGCAAAGTTATGCCTCCCACACGTTGACCTACTTTGTTGACCACCATAGTACCAACAGAATTACATGTCATCCCCCATTGCTCACACGTGTGGGGATATCCACATGTGGGCTTTCAAAAATATTCTAGAAGGTACACAACCTAACACTAATTGAGGGTTGAAACATGCAAAAACTCTAACCCTAGATGGCTATCAGTCTATGTTAAATATTGGACCACTAAGAGGAGAAAAGTATCCATTCTTTCACATTTTACTTGTTTCAAAGTTCAGTAGAGAATCTAGGAGTGGGACTTGAGAGCATGATAAGAGAGGAAGAATATTTTGTAGCAGCCAGTCAGGCCTTAGTATCAAAGGAAACTACACAGTGAATGTCTCTTTCTTTGTATTTGCATTTTCATAACTGAATAAAAGAGAGAAGATCATAAGCCTAACCTTTTTGATGGGTTTTCTCCCATATTGGGTTTCCCAGGATACATCTTGTGTTCAATTGTATCGATGGTGTGTTCATTTTATTTTTCTTTCATTTTCATATTTAAGTTATTTTCATAAATTTGAGCAATAAGATAGTGCCAATAAATAAGATATCTAACAAAATACACTTGTATAAGAAAATATTTGAGTATAATACAAGATCTAATGTGACAAAATATTCCAGTGGAATATCCACGACAATGTACCAATCATATTGGTATAAGATAAGTTTTTTTGGGGGTATCTATGGGAAGTTGCAAGATACAGGAGTTGGCTTAAGAAACAATTTGTAGAACCCTCGCCATGGGGAATCAGTCCATTAATAAAAACTCTATCGATGCAACATAAAATGGATTTGTGAGGCTAGAAGAGAAAATCATTGACATATCTCACAACATGGACCTCCTCATGGTGGGTCTAGATAACAATTTTAGACCTTTCATGGAGGTTGGTGGCTCTAAATTAGAAGTTGGATTGGATGAGAAACCTCGAGATAGTGAAGACCCAAAAAAAGGAGTCGAAAAAAATCCCAACAAAAGGAAACCAATTTCCAATGCCATCACTCATTCACAAACTCTATTTTAAATGGAACCAAGGGTGGATATCAAGCCATGCCAATGTGAGATCAATGTTGTTAAGTTGAATCATTGGTTGTAATGGTTAGAAGTGTATTTCAATGTACATAATATGGATGAAGAGAATAAAATTTCATTTGCATGATTGAAACTAGAGGGCCATGCACTAATCTAGTGGGAAAGCCAGACAAAGACACTTAGGCTAGAGGGTGATCCACTAGTAACTAAGTGGGAGGTGTTTAAAACCCTCATCAATTCTCAATTCTACCCTATTGGGTATGTATAGGACCAATGGATTTATTGGCATCACTTTAGGTAGAGGAAGGGTGAGAAGGTGCACGAGTAAACCACTGAGTTCGGGAAAATGGTTATCATGTTGTGTATCTCTCCGAGAACCTACAAATACTCCTCGAGTATTTGGCAAATCCACATAGCCATTTGAAAAATCAAGTGATGCTCTTCAAAACAAGGATAGGTGATGAGGATTGTGTGCAAGTACAATACTCGGAGAACATAGGCCATAAGAAAGGAAAACCAAGTGGTTCTAAACAAAAACACCACCAAGACTCTTCCAAGGAGGGGAAGAAGAAGTGGAAATGAAAAGATAAGAAAATGATAGCTACTACATATCATTGCAAGGTTCCAAATCACCACTGCAACCATTGTAACATTGATGTTCAAACCAACGATAAGTGTTGGAAGCTACATTAATCCCTGAATCCAAAGTACATTAAGAAGGATTCCAAGAAGAAGAATTTGTTAGGAATGGATTTGGGAAACTAGGTAGAAAGCAGCTTGAATGTGGATGAGAAGATTGTCTTCACTTCAGTGCAGAAGGAGGTGAAAATGAGTAGCCTTCATCATAAGGAAGAGAAGGAGATGATAGAATTCTTCCATATTAATATCTGGGTTAAAAATACCAAGTTGGATGCTCTATTCGATCTTAATTCAAGGGCCAACCTCATAGTAGACGATCTAGTCATCAAGATTGGGTTGTAGGTTCATGATCATCAGAGCCCATATCCATTTGGATGGGTGAATAAGGATGTATATACCAAAGTCACAAAACAGTGTAAGATCAAGTTTGCTATAAGTGTGTGTTTTATTGATGAAGTAGAGTTAGATTTAGTACCCATTGATCTGTGTGGTTTAGTGTTTGGAAGCCCTTATATGTATATGAGGGATGTGATCTTCATGCAAAGAGAAAACCAATACAACCTAACAAGGATGGGAAATCTTACATCATCAATTCACAAAAAGATAAATCAAATATATCTTTGGTAAGTGCCAACCAACCCAAACAATTTGATTAGTTCTAGTCAGAAGCATGTATTACATTTCTTAAGAGAGAATCGGCCAAGGGAGGAATCGGTAATATTAAAGAAATCCCTAAAGGGATCTACCAAAGATTGGAAAAAATAGTTCGAGAATTTGTTGAAGGTGTACAAAGGAGTGTTCCAAGAGCCTAAAGGATTGCCACCTAAGAGGGAATTGGAGCACAAGATATAGTTGACGCCTGACTCCCCATTACCAAATATTGGGTTGTATAGAAAGTTTGTTCTAGAATTAGATGAAGTGAAGAAATAGTTGCAACAGCTGTTGGAGCAGGGATCAATTTGACCAATCACTTCACATTGTGGATCACCTATCATCATAGTACCCAAGAAGGATGGGACTTAGTGAATGTGTATCGACTAATGAGATTTGAACAAGATCATACTCAAAAATCAATACCCCCATCCTAGGATCAAGGATTTTTTAGATTAGTTGCAGCATGCCAAGTACTTCACCAAGTCAGATCTCAAATTGGGATACCACTAGGTATGTGTTAAAGAAGAAGACACCTGAAAGACTTCCTTCAATATAAGGCAAGGTCTGTATGAATGTATGGCCATGCCTTTTGGTTTAGGTAATGCACCAACTACATTTATGTAGTTAATGAATGATGTATTACATTCCTCTTTAGATTCTTTTTTAATAGTGTATTTGGATGACATATTGGTTTATAGATCTACTTGGGAGGATCACATATCACATCTCATGTAGGTGTTTTTGACTCTAAAATATCATCTGTTGTCAGTAAATATCAAGAAATGTGAGTTTTCTCAGCAATCATTAGTGTATTTAGGGTACGTTATCGGTGGAGGGGAACTCAAGACAGACCCCACGAAGATGGAATCCATCATCAAGTGGTTGGTTCCTACTAATTTCACTAAAGTTAGGATAATTCTTTGGGAAACTCCATACCTATGAAAGTTCATAGAATCCTTTTCAATGGTAGTTGCATCAATCTATGTTATAATAGACAATGGTAAGAGTTTCTAGTGGGGAACAAATCGGCGGAAATATTTTGATGAACTAAAACAAAAGATCAATCAAGCACCACTTCTTGCCTTGCCTAAATTGCAGAATCCCTTCTAATTGGAGACAAATGTGAGTGGATATTCTATGGGAGCAATCCTGATGCAGGAAGGTAAACTGACATTCTATCATTTTGAATTGTTTCATGGGGGAGTCCTAAACTACCCTACTTGTGATTAGGAACTCTATGCCCTCGTTCAAGTTATTAAGAAGTGGAAACACTATCTAATGGGCAAGGAAACCATTATCCACGGTAATAACTAGCCACTACATTGTTTGTAGGCCTGAAGTAAGATTCAACAAACCAAGCATTGCAAGTGGATGGCATTTTTGCAGCAATTTTGTCTAGTCATCAAATATGAAAAGGGAAGCACTAAGATGTTGGTGGAAATGCTTTCAAGGCCACCCACATCCAAGATTATAGATTTTGGAACTCTTATGCACTTGGATCCTTTTACCCATGATGCACAAAAAAAGGTATACATAGAAGATACAGACTTCAAAGAGGTGTTTCAGCAGTTACAGGTCCAAATTCATGTAGAAGAAGGTGGTGGTAAGGCTAACTATCATCTCCAAAATGGGTTGCTCTACAAGCTAGATAAGCTCTATGTTCCTAAAGGTGAAATATTGCAACTTATCAAAGAGGCTCACACCTGCAAGGTTGTTGGACATTTTGGTGTTGGGAAGACAATTGCCAACATACAGAGGTATGTGTATTGTCTCAGAATGCAAGAAAATATAGCTCGATATATTAGAGGATACATGAGTTATTGTACCAGCAAGCCTGGTAATAAAAAGAAAGGTTTTTACCATCCTTTACCTATACCCACTCAACCTTCGAAAAGAATATCCATGGATTTTGTTGGTGGTTTTCTAACAACTATGAATGGACATGACTATATTTTTTTGGTAGTTGAGAGGTTCAACAAGATGTGCATTCTCATGCCTTGTAAAAAGTCCATCAAAGGACAAGAAGAAACAAACATGTTCATTGATTAGGTCTGGGTGCACTTTGGGATACCAAGGAGAAACATATCAGACAGGGATACCGGATTTCTCAGTGCCCTTTCGACTACACTTTGGGAAATGATGGACATAAAGTTGAAGAGATATATAACATTCCATCTACAAACAAATGGGTAGACACAAGTAGTTAACAGGAATTTGGTTCAAATTTTGAGGGGTTATAATGAGAAGCATCCAAATACTTGGGATGACAACTCGATCTACATTCAATGCTCGTATAATGTAACAGTCCATACTTATATTTGTAAGTCCCCTTTTGAGACTTGTTGTGGATATTTGTTAAATTTACCCTTGGATGTTGTCTATGGATAGCAAGGAGGAGTGAGGGAAGACATAATAGGAGAAGCGTTGAAATAAGAGAAATTTATTGGAAAGATTAGGCAAATCCATTTTCAAGTACAGGAAATGCTAAAGAAGTTGCAAGAAAGTATAAGGCTTAAGATGATCAGCACAAAGCCAAGAAAACATTTAAGGTGGGAGATAGAGTTTGATCAAGATGAACAACGAAAGAATACAAGGTCCTAGTAAAAATATTAAGGTGTTTTCATATGGTCCTTTTGAGGAATTGTAGAAGGTGGGTGATAATTCTTGCAGACTCGGTCTACCCCCATACATGCACATTTACTCAATAGTGAATGTGGAAAATATGAAAGTCCATGAGATTTCCATGTTGAATCAGGAAATTGGGTTGTAAGTCCTAACTACTATATAATACATAGCACCAAAATCTCAGGTTGAGTTGGAAAAAGATACAATTTTTTACAAGAAGTCTAGAACTACAAAATAGGGGTGGCATGACCTTTGATAGATCAGGCTGAAAGGACAACTTCTAGGCAATGAAAAATGGTACTCTAAGGAGAAGGTTGAGGAAAAAATTTCTCACCTCATCTAGTAAAATCTTTTGGGGACCAAAAGCCCCCCTAAATGGGGACTAAAATCCTCCATTTTAGTGGCAGGTCCTAGTTTGTAATTTATGGTATGGAACCTTCCAAATCCATTTTGAAGCATCAAATGGTATTTTTAGGGATCAAAATTTTGTGAGCATGGCTCCCAATTCCTTGATATTTCTATACACACCAAGACATTTCCAACAGTGTGAAAATCACCTCAATCGAAGCTCGTATGCGGAAGTTATGCCTCCCGAAATTTGACCTACCTTATTGACCATCGTGGTACCGAGTTGATGCCACATTAGCCACCATTACTCACACATGTGGGGATAGCCATGTGTGTACTTTTAGGAATATTCTAAAAGGTCCAAAACCTAACACTAATTGAGGATTTAGAAATAAAAAAAAAACTAACCCTAGATATCTATCAAGCTATGTTAAATATTGGGTCGCTAGGAGGAGAAAGGGTTCCATTTTTTAGAAATGTACTTGTTCCATAATTGAGTAGAGAATCTAGGTGTGGGATTTGAGAGCATAACAAAGAAGGAATAAGATTATGTAGCAGTGATTCATGTCACGGTGTCAAAGGCTACTCCATAATGAGAGCCTCTTTCTTTGCATTTGCATGTTCATAACTGAAGAGAGGAGAGTAGAGCATAGGCCTCACCTTCTAGCTAGTTTTTCTCCTACTTTGGGCTTCCCAAGACACATCTTGTGTTCAATTGTTCAAATGGTGTGTTCATTTGTTGTTTTTTCATTTTCATATTTCAACTATTTTCATAAATTTGAGCAATAAGCTAGTGGTAATAAATCTAATATCTAAGGAAATAAACCAACATAATAAAATATTTTAGTATTACAAGATCTGTTGTGATGGATTGTTCTATTGGAATATCTATGATAGTTTACATATCATATTGGTATGAGAGAATTTTTCTTTAGTCTATTTTTGGGAAGTTGCAAGATCTAGGAATTGGATTAGGAAGGAAGTCACGGAACCCTAGCTATGGCAGATAAGTCCATTAATAACAACCCTTGGGATATAGTAGAAGATATATTTGCAAGGATGGAAGAGTGAGTCTCTTATATCTCTCACAACATGGCCCTCCTCATGGCAATCCTAGTGAAAATTTTCATACCTTTTTGGTAGGTTGGTAGCTCTAACTAAAAAGTTGGATTGGATGAGAAACTGGGAGATAGTGAAGATCCAAAAAAGGAGTAAAAAAAGAGCCCAAGAAAGAGAGCCCAAATTCCAGTGCCATCACTCCTTCACAATCTCTATCTAAAATGGAAGAAAATGTGAATATCAAGCCCTATCAAGGTGAGATAAATGTTTCTAAGTTTAATCATTGATTGCATTAGTTAGAAGTGTATTTCAGTGTCCATAACATAGATGAAGAGAAGAAATTTTCATTTTCCCGATTAAAACTAGAGGGTCATGCAATAACCTGGCTAGAAAGCCACATAAAGACACTTAGGATAAAGGGTTATCCACCAGTAACTAAGTAGGAAGTGTTTGAAACCATCATCAAGTCTCAATTCTACCCTATTGGGTATGTAGACGACTAATGGATCCATTACCATCACTTCAGGAAGAGGAAAGGTTAGACTGTGCAAGAGTACATCATTGATTTCAAAAAGATGGTGATCATGTTGGGTATATTTCCAAAGAACCCATATGTACTCCTCAAGTATCTGGGGGGGTCTACATAGTCATTTAGAAAAGAAAATTATCTTGTTTGAAACAATGATTGTTTATGAGGCTTGTGTGCAAGCACAATACTTGGAGAACATAGGCCATAAGAAAGGGTATCCAAGTGGCTCTAATAAAAAGGATCACCAAGACTCTTCACGAGAGGGGAATAAGAAGTGGAAAGGAAAAGACAAGAAAATGACAGTTACAACACATCAATAAAACAATCTAAACAACCATTACAACCATTTTAATATTTATGGTCACACCAAAGATCATTTTTGGAAGCTACATCTAGAGTTGAATCCAAAGTATTGTAAAAAGGATGCCAAGAAGAATAACTTGATAAGGCATGAATAAGGGGAACTAGGTAGAAATAAGCTCGAATGTGGATGAGAATATTTTCTGGAATTCAATGCAAAAGGAGGTGAATCTTAGTATACTTCATTATGAGGAAGAGAAGGAGATGACAAAACTCGTCCATATTAAGATCCAGGCCAAAAACACCAAGGTAGATGCTCTATTCAATTTTGGATCACAATCCAAAATCATAGAAGATGATCTTGTCAACAAGATTGGGCTAGAGGTCCATGGTAATCCAATACCATATCCATTGGGATGGGTGAATAAGGTTGCAGAGATCAAAGTCACGAAATAGTGTAAGCTCATTATAACTTTTTATAAGTGAATTTTTTATTGATGAAGTGGAATTAGATGTAGTCCCCCTTGTCATGTGTGGTGTAGTGTGTGGAAGCCCCTACTGTTTGAAAATGATATCCCATATGTTGGACTACAAAATCCCATTAATTCTTAAATAAAAGAGTGAAGAGAGATTTAACTGAATAATTCATAAGGAAAAAGACTTGCTAATGTTTTACAAATAGGGTAGCAAGATAATTGGGCTTCATTGTGGGGAAAAATCCATAGTTAAATTCACTTGAGCCAAAGTCTTGAGATGGGTGACCTCCTGGGAAGTCTTGGTTACCAAGTGCAAACCTTGGAGGTGAATATTCATGCTATGTGATTGATTTTGGTAGTTCCAATCCCACTTGTTCATCCTTATGCGCATCACCCAATGCAATGATTGCTAAGTGGATTATTCAAAATAATGGGAAATAGGTCAGTTTCAACTAATACTCATGGATATGGGTCATAGATTAATGAATTTCTCTATGTAGATATCCTAAAAATGAGAAGGGAGGTCTAATTGAATAGTTCATATGGCATAAGACTTGCTAAGATTTTGCAAATGGGGTAGCAAGATAAGTGTGGTTGATTGTGAAGGAAAATCCACATTTAATCATGCTTAAGCCAGAGTCTTGGGATGGGTGACCTCCTAGGAATTCCTAGTTATCAAGTGAAAATATAGGAGGTGATGATTGATGATATCTGATTCATTTTTCTAGTTTCAATCCTACTTATTCACCCATGTGAGCATCACCCAATGCAATGAGTGCTAAGTGGATTATTCAAAATCGTAATAAATTGGTTTTTCGCGACTAAATCATGGTTATGGATCATAACTTAATGACTTACTCTACGCAAATAATATTGAAAATGATATCTCATATGTTGGAATATGGAATCCCCTCAAAGTTTTATGATTTTAAAGTCCCGACGGTGGATAAGAAAACCCTTGCAAACTGAATTAAAATATAAAATCATAATTTCACTACTGATGATTTTTTATCAGATGAAGAGTATACAGAAATCAAGATTGAGAAACAAATCAATGCCAAGGAGACGTCTATAGGTTCAGTTGAAGGTCCATCAACGGCTATTGAAGAAGCCACATCTCAGTGAAAGGATGTTGACACACTAGTGAATACAAAAATATCAAAGATCAACATGAAAACACAAAAAAACATGAGATTATAATTTTGATATCATGAACGATCAACTTATTGAGATATTGTATCAATGCCTAAATTATAAAAGTAGTAGCACACAAGGATCAATGTACCAATGTCCAAAGTTACCTAACCAAAATCAAGATTTTACTTACATACCTAATGTTGGGTATATGTTATATTCTTTGCACATAGTACAATGGGATGGGGGGCATAAGGTGGGCCCAAAGGGCCCCGTAATCACGCCCGAAGGGCCCTATAATCATGTTTGAAGGGTGGCGTCAAACAAAAAATCATTGATAGGCTTTTATCGAGCAACTTTTCTCGGTATGGTTATCTCCTTTGGCGGTTTTATGGCACGCGGTTTTTTGGTCCCTGGTAATGTAATTTCAGTAAAGGAACAATGGTTGATTTCTAATCAAAGTTTAATGGATTATAGATTTTTGGATGT
>JZKD02S0263849.1:233233-247010 GCA_000966675.3 Picea glauca
CCAGGTTAAATCTCTATGTATATGTGTGAATGCAATTGTGTTCTTTTCTGTTTTTAAGATTTTGTGTGTGTGTTGCATTAGTATAAATGGTTTAAAACTTACATTTGGTATCAAAGAAGTTATTGGCTTCAGGGGGAAGCCTTTGTGGCTAAGGGTTTGTATCAAGTCTATGATAAACCTCATTACAGTGGGATCTATGGGGTATCGATTCTTGTGGTGAAAAGAAATGGCTAGCAATTAAAAGATAAAGATAAAAAAAATTAATGGGAAACATTTTGAGTTGTGAAAGCTCACGATGGAAGATCAATTGGTAGACAAATATCAATGGGTTGTTGTATATCTATGAACTGCACCTACAAGAATGTTAGTAGAAGATTGGGAAAATTTGGATCAGAAGGAAAAGAGTACAATCTGATTGTGTCTCTCGGATTCATTTATATCAATCTAAGTCCCTAGTAAAAAAAATGTTATTGCGGAATAAGTTGTACAACCTAAGGATGAAAGATGGAATCTCAGTGACAAAGCATTTGAATGCCTTCAATACTATGGTAAGTCAGTTATTGTCTGTTGATATTAATATTTATGATGAATATAAATTTACGAGTTTATTGTGCTCTTTACCAAACTCATGGGATATTTTGGTTGTGGCCATAGGGAGTAATGAAACTACTTTAAGTTTCGATGATGTGGTATCATCCTTGTTATCGGAGGAGATGAGGCAGGAAAACATGGAACATCAAAGCACAGATCCTTTATTTGTAACAGGACGCTCGCAGGAAAGAAATAAAAACAAGTCCTCAAGTGGGAGATCTTAATCTAGAGGTAGATCTAAATCTCCAAGAAAATTTGTAAAGGTATGTTGGAGATGTGGAAAATAAGGGAATTACAAGAAACAATATAGATCAAAAAGTGTTGAGAGAGGGAAGGGATCTGATGATGCCCCTTATACAGAAGCAAAAAGATTTGCAGATGAAGGAGGGGATGTGAAATTGGCTTCTTCAAGAACACGCGTAGATCATGAGGCATGGTTGGTTGACTCAGGTGCATACTTTATGTTAACACCTACTATGTTCTACCTGGTTTTATCCCTCATTCATTCCTAATTTGTATTTAAGTTATTAAAATCTTTAGCGTTTTGTTAAAGGTTTGATAGCTTACCTTAAGGGTTTTTAAAATAATGCTAGGGTGAATGAATGAGATTGACTTTTATTTTGTGTAAGGGGGACATAAGGAATTAGATACATGTTCGAAAGATTACTTGATGACATCAAATGGTTTCAAGTCTTTTAATTTGAAGCATTAGTCATGTCATACTTATGCATCATGATTATTTAACTTCATGAGTTGCAGATTCAAAGTCTTATCCACTCAAGAGTAAAAAAGAAAAATCGGGTTGGGCGCTACAGGAACTTCCACATGTCTAGATTCATGATCATTTTTAGCACTTTGGTCAATCATGGAAGATTTGGATCGTACTACAAAGCTCATGAGTAAGAAAAATATGTTAGCAAAGTACTCGTCATCATCCTTAGCATGAAAAGTGGGATGTGTCATCATTTGTACATGCTAGTTGTACAGGAAGTTACATGGATCAATTGTCTTATTCAATGTGTTTTCAAAACCGGCACCTTGTTCGTTATCTACAACAATGAATTTATTTGAATTGGCTCCTGCAGAGCTAGAAAATCTCCTTGAATCTCGTTGTATAGCAGACAGATCCATGTTTTACAGCCAAGAGTCTAGTATTTTGGTCGCAGCTACGCTTATGGGAAAGGGAGGACACATGAACAGGAAATAACTTGAAGGGCCCGAAGTCATGGAGGCTTACGAAAATACCCAAATAATTTTTTATCAGGCAGGGTGGTATTGCTTCTGCACTAAACTGGATGGTCATCATTATGTTACAGCCAGGGTGTTTAATGAGAGTTTTAATGGACAATGGGCCCGAGTTGGAAACTTGGCCATGCAAATTACTAAAGAATCCATAGTTGCAGCGTGAAACCTCCCTACTGATGGCGAAAGATGATTTAAGAATAAATTGATCACAAGTGGAGACGTTCATCGGTTTTTAAAACCTTAACACAAAGATCCTAATTGGGCTAAGGGCATCCTCAGGGATTGGATTGTTGATGAGTGGATGGAAGCATTCCTCATGCTTAAGAGGTTCATCACTTGCGATGGGAGTTATTCTATCGTGTTCTTATTCCACCTATGATTTATGCTTCATCTAGCAGGGATTAAGAGGATGAATTTACATTACTATTTCTTACGGGATCTTAACAAGATGACTATGAGAGTTCAAGTGAACCCCAAGGCTCCTCCTCATGGAATTTTTCATCAAGGTTTGATTAAGGTGCTTATTAAGGCCGAATTAGGAAAGTTGCAAAATAATTGGGATGAGTTCTTGATCCAGTCAGGGTATGATAAGGAAAAGCATGCCTTTGCTTCTCAATCACATGGAAATATTGTTAATCCCAATCAAGAAACTTCAGCTGAGGTTGGTCAATCCACTTCTACAAATAAGGGTAAACGAGCAACATGTTTTGAGACTCCGGACGAACCTGTAGAAGCTACATCAGTTAGCCAGCGAACAGAGGCAAGGTCTTCTCACAAATTAGGTGGAGGTAAGCACCCTTTTTCTTTTGCACAGAAAACTTATTCGAAAAGGGTTAAAAGGATAGCAGAACCTAAGGTTTCAATGGAGGACTAAAAACCTGTAAAAAAAGAAAAAAATATTGAAGATCCTATACATTTTAAGGAGCCTATCCTAGAGGTCAATCCTCATGCCTCGAGTTCCTCCGATGATGATACCTCTAGGTATCAAATTTTAGTAAGAAAACAAATCACAAGGCCTCAAAACAAGTTCAGGTTGAAGTCTAAGACAACGAATAAACCTGTGATCTCAGAGAAGGTTATCATCATTGATGAGGAGCCTGCCAAACCCACTAGAAAGGCATATACAAGAAATAAAACTCATGTCGCTAAACATATGAAGAATAAATCCAAGAAGGGTGATTTGATTTTACATAAAAAGACAATCATTGGGAAAAACAAAGTTATTACCATGAAACAAAGTAAGAAAAATATGAAAATCCCAAACCCTAAGATTGGATCTGAAGGGAATGATCCTAAACGTATTCAAACTCAATCCCAATCTAATCAAACCAGAAAGAATGGCTTAGAATTGTTCGCGGAATCATCCTCCTCCATCCTGCATAGAAAACTGTCAATTTAAAAATATCACTTCCAGGATAAATCATTTTTTTGAGATTTAAAGTAATGAAGGATGGAAAAAATATTTTGGTTCCTTATGTAAAAGGTATCATGATCATTTTTGGTCATGTCCAGCTATAACTCAAATAGTGAAAAGGGTTTAATACATGCGGGACTAGTTTTTGAAAAGTCACTACAGGAAGTTCCTGCAATCGTTACACGAGAAAATGAAGGCGCTACCAGAACACCTATAGCAGCCGATTTTGTTGTTGTTTGCACCCAGTTCCAGATTTTGCAACAGGGGAAGGTTGTGAATTATGTAGGCATGTAATGGATCATGTTTTAAATCTATCCATTTTTTTGTGGGGAAAAATCAAACTGTATTGAGATATGAAGATTGATCTAGATCAACCACCTATGTTGAGTTGTCAAAGGACTAGTTTCAAGTGGAGCTTTGAATATCGAAGATATTTGGGAAAAGATATGGATAAATCATCGGTGTCATCATTCTAATGCAAATCAAGTCAAATCAAGAATATCTATGCAAGGCTTTTGCCTTGATGATAGGATATTTTTGTAAGTTGTTATGATTTGGTATATCAATAGTTAGGAACTGAATTTCATTTTGATTTTTTGTAGAGATTTGCTTTGAGGTGTCCCTGATTCCAAGAATTGACCCCATGTACATGTAAATTATTTTGAAACTCTATATATTGGATAATATAGATGAATAAAGGATTGGATCCATGTTTTCCTTAAATATTTTATCTTATACAAGTGTTTGGATCAACCTTATATGTGTAAAGATTTCAGTGGTTAATGAAGTTGGTTTGTATTATTCTCTTTTGTTTATCATTTCTAATTTTCCATCTTGAACACATTATTACTATTATATGATTATATGGTTGTATGTATGTGTTGAGAGGGTTTATCTAATCTTATAGTTCAATATTCACCACATGTGTGTTTAAGATCCTTTAAATCTGGTTCAGAAAGGATTTCTGAGTTTGATATTTGTTCTTCTATTGGTTAATTATATCAAAGAACAAATTTCTCTTTTATGATTATCAGTCTTGTTGCACTTCTTATTCTTCAACACATACCCTACTCTCACTTGCCTCAACTAGTGGTTTTGTTTACCTGATATATTGCACATTGAGAAGAGATCTTGACAACTTATCCTTTAAGCCCCTTTAAGATCAAGAGTGTGATCCTTCCAACTCTTAAAATAAGTTTTCTTTTAAACTTTTGAAATAAGATGTGCTAGGTTTGTTCCTAAAGCAGTCTAGGGACAACTTCTAGCACTAACATCTTTTGGCGTCGTTTTCGGGGATGAAACGATGATATTTTCCCTGGGTAAAACGAAATGATATAGATCTAGTTGTATATGGTGAAACTATAACTAGGCACAGTTGACTGCATATCTTTTCACCTGGTGAATCCACATTAGACACTCTGGCTCCGAAGAGAAAGAGGCTAGAGCCCATCCAAAATCCCCCAATGTGCATGTTGTTTTAGATCCTGAGAAGATCCTCAAAGTGTCTGGTTTTCTCCCATATTGGGTTTCCCAGGATACATCTTGTGTTCAATTGTATCGATGGTTTGTTCATTTTATTTTTCTTTCATTTTCATATTTAAGTTATTTTCATAAATTTGAGCAATAAGATAGTGCCAATAAATATGATATCTAACAAAATACACTTGTATAAGAAAATATTTGAGTATAATACAATATCTAATGTGACAAAATATTCCAGTAGAATATCCACAGCAACGTACCAATCATATTGGTATAAGAGAAGTTCTTTGGGGTATCTATGGGAAGTTGCAAGATCCAGGAGCTGGATTAAGAAATAAGTTGTAGAACCCTAGACATGGTGAATGAGTCCATTAATAAAAACTCTATCGATGTAACATAAAATGGATTTGTGAGGCTAGAAGACAAAATCATTGATATATCTCACAACATGGACCTCCTCATGGTGGGTCTAGATAACAATTTTAGACCTTTCATGGAGGTTGGTGGCTCTAAATTAGAAGTTGGATTGGATGAGAAACCTCGAGATAGTGAAGACCCAGAAAAAGACGTCGAAAAAAATCCCAAGAAAGAGAAACCAATTTCCAATGCCATCACTCATTCACAAACTCTATTTAAAATGGAACCAAGGGTGGATATCAAGCCATGTCAATGTGAGATCAATGTTGTTAAGTTGAATCATTGGTTGTAATGGTTAGAAGTGTATTTGAATGTACATAATATGGATGAAGAGAATAAAATTTCATTTGCATGATTGAAACTAGAGGGCCATGCACTAATCTAGTGGGAAAGCCACACAAAGACACTTAGGCTAGAGGGTGATCCACTAGTAACTAAGTGGGAGGTGTTTAAAAACCTCATCAAGTCCCAATTATATCCTATTGGGTATTTATAGGACCAATGGATTTATTGGCATCACTTCAGGTAGAGGAAGGGTGAGAATGTGCACGAGTAAACCACTGAGTTCGGGAAAATGGTTATCATGTTGTGTATCTCTCCAAGAACCTACAAATACTCCTCGAGTATTTGGGGAATATACATATCCATTTGAAAAATCAAGTGATGCTCTCCAAAAAAGGACCGGTGATGAGGATTGTGTGCAAGTACAATACTCGGAGAACATAGGCCATAAGAAAGGAAAACCAATTGGTTATAAACAAAAACACCACCAAGACTCTTCCAAGGAGGGGAAGAAGAAGTGGAAAGGAAAAGATAAGAAAATGATAGCTATTTCATATCATTTCAAGGTTCCAAATAACCACCACAACCATTGTAACATTGATGTTCAAACCAAAGATAAGTTTTGGAAGCTACATTCATCCCTGAATCAAAAGTCCATTAAGAAGGATTCCAAGAAGAATAATTTGTTGGGAATGGATTCGGGAAACTAGGTAGAAAGCAGCTTCAATGTGGATGAGAAGATTGTCTTCACTTCAGTGCAGAAGGAGGTAAATATGAGTAACCTTCATCATAACGAAGAGAGGGAGATGAAAAAATTATTCCATATTAAGATCTGGGTCAAAAATACCAAGTTAGATGCTCTATTCGATCCTAATTCACAGGCCAACCTCATAGTAGACGATCTAGTCATCAAGCTTGGGTTGTAGGTTCATGATCATCAGAGCCCATATCCATTTGGATGGGTGAATAAGGATGTAGATACCAAAGTCACAAAACAATGTAAGATCAAGTTTGATATAAGTGTGTGTTTTATTGATGAAGTAGAGTTAGATGTAGTACCCCTTGATCTGTGTGTTTTAGTGTTTGGAAGCCCCTATATGTATATGAGGGATGTGATCTTCATGAAAAGAGAAAACTAGTACAACCTAATCAAGGATGGGAAACCTTACATCATCAATTCACAAAAAGATAAATCAAATATATCTCTGGTAAGTGCCAACCAAGCCAAACAAGTTGATTGGTTCTAGTCAAAAGCATGTATTACGTTTCTTAAGAGATAATCGGCTAGGGGAGGAATCGGTAATATTAAAGGAATCCCTAGAGGGATCTACCAAAGATTAGAAAAAATAGTTCGAGGAGTTTTTGAAGGTGTAAAAAGGAGTGTTCCAAGAGCCTAAAGGGTTTCCACCTAAGAGGCAAGTGGAGCACAAGATATAGTTGATGCCTAACTCCCCATTACCAAATATTGGGTTGTATAGAAAGTTTGTTCTAGAATTAGATGAAGTGAAGAAATAGTTGCAACAGTTGTTGGAGCGGGGAGTAATTTGACCAATCAATTCACATTGTGGATCACCTATCATCATAGTACCCAAGAAGGACTGGACTTAGTGAATGTGTATCGACTATAGACATTTGATCAAGATCATACTCAAGAATCAATACCCCCATCCTAGGATCAAGGATTTTTTAGATTAGTTGGAGCATGCCAAGTACTTCACCAAGTCGGATCTCAAATTGGGATACCACTAGGTATGTGTTGAAGAAGAAGACACCTGAAAAACTTCCTTCAAGATAAGGCAAGGTCTATATGAATGTATGGCCATTCCTATTACCCTTTCCCTACGGTTTTAAGGTTTTCTTTTTCTCTCCAGTTTTCAGGTATAGTCTACCTCTAAGCTAGTGTTCTTTTAAACGTTGGTCGAATCAACTAAAGGTTTGATCGAATCATTAAAGGTTGGCGGCAAGCGGTTTAGGTAATGCACCAACTACACTTATGTAGTTAATGAATGATGTATTACATCCCTATTTATATTCTTTTTTAATAGTGTATTTGGATGACATATTGGTTTATAGATCTACTTGGGAGGATCACATATCACATCTCATGTAGGTGTTTGTGACTCTAAAAAGCATTAGTTGTCAGTAAATATCAAGAAATGTGAGTTTTCTCAGCAATCATTAGTGTATTTATGGTACGTTATCGGTGGAGGGGAACTCAAGATAGACCCCACGAAGATGGAAGCCATCATCAAGTGGTTGGTTCCTACTAATTTCACTAATGTTAGGATCTTTCTTGGGGAAAATCAATACCTATGAAAGTTCATAGAATCCTTTTCAATGGTAGTTGCACCAATCTATGTTATAATAGACAATGGTAAGAGTTTACAGTGGGGAAAGAATCGACAGAAATATTTTGATGAACTAAAACAAAAGATCAATCAAGCACCACTTCTTGCATTGCCTAACTTGCAGAAGCCCTTCTAATTGGAGACAAATGCGATTGGATATGCTATGGGAGAAATCCTGATGCAGGAAGGTAAGCCGACATTCTATCATTTTGAATTGTTTCATGGGGGATTCCTAAACTACCCTACATGTGATCAGAAACTCTATGCCCTCGTTCAAGTTATTAAGAAGTGTAAGCACTATCTAATGTGTAAGGAAACCATTATCCACATTAATCACTAGCCACTACACTGTTTGTAGGCCCAAAGTATATTCAACAAACCAAGCATTACAAGTGGATGGCATTTTTGCAGCAATTCCGTCTAGTCATCAAATATAAGAAGGGAAGCACTAATATGTTGGTGGAAATGCTTTCAAGGCCACCCACATACAAGATTATAGATTTTGGAACTCTTATGCACTTGGATCCTTTTACCCATGATGCATAAAAAAAGGTATACATAGAAGATACAGACTTCATAGAGGTGTTTCAGCAGCTATAGGTCCAAATTCATGTAGAAGAAGGTGACGGTAAGTCTAACTATCATCTCCAAAATGGGTTTCTCTACAAGATAGATAAGCTCTATGTTCCTAAAGGTGAAATATTGCAACTCATCAAAGAGGCTCACACCTGCAAGGTTGTTGCACATTTTGGTGTTGGGAAGACAATTGCCAACATACAAAGGTATGTGTATTATCTCAGAATGCAAGAAAATATAGCTCGATATATTAGAGGATGCATGATTTATTGTACCAGCAAGCCCGGTAATAAAAAGAAAGGTTTTTACCATCCTTTACCTATACCCACTCAACCTTCGAAAAGAATTTCCATGGATTTTGTTGGTGGTTTTCTAACAACTATGAATGGACATGACAATATTTTTTTGGTAGTTGAGAGATTCAACAAGATGTGAATTCTCATGCCTTGTAAAAAGGCCATCAAAGGACAAGAAGAAACAAACATGTTCATTGAATAGGGTTGGTTGCACTTTGGGATACCAAGGAGCAACATATCAGATAGGGATACCGGATTTCCCAGTGCCCTTTGGACTACACTTTGGGAAATGATCGACAAAAAATTGAAGAGATCTATAACATTCCATCTACAAACAAATGGGTAGACACAAGTAGTTAACAGAACTTTGGTTCAAATTTTGAGGGGTTGTAATGAGAAGCATCCAAATACTTGGGATGAAAACTCGATCTACATTCAATGCTCTTATAACGTAGCAGTGCATACTTATATTTGTAAGTCCCCTTTTGAGACTTGTTGTGGATATTTGTTAAATTTACCCTTGGATGTTGTCTATGGATAGAAAGGAGGAGTGAGGGAAGACATAATAGGAGAAGTGTTGAAATCAGATAAATTTATTGGAAAGATTAGGCAAATCCGTTTTCAAGTACAGGAAATGCTAAAGAAGTTGCAAGAAAGTACAAGGCCTAAGATGATCATCACAAAACCGAGAAAACATTTAAGGTGGGAGATAGAGTTTGATCAAGTTGAACAAGGAAAGAATACAAGGTCCTAGGAAAAATATTAAGGTGTTTTCATATGGTCCTTTTGAGGAATTGGAGAAAGTGGGTAATAATGCCTACAGACTCAGTCTACCCCCATACATGCACATTTACTCAATAGTGAATGTGGAAAATATGAAACTCCATGATCCTTCCATGTTGAATCAGGAAATTGGGTTGTAATTCCTAACTAATTTATAATACATAGCACCAAAAGCTCAGGTTGAGTTGGCAAAAGATGCAGTTTTGTACAAGAAGTCTAAAACTACCAAATAGGGGTAGCATGACCTTTGATAGATCAGGTTGAAAGGACAACTTCCAGGCAATGAAAAATGGTAATCTAAGGAGAAGGTCGAGGAAACATTTCCTCACCTCATCTAGTAAAATCTTTTGGGGACCAAAACCCCCCTAAATGGGGACTAAAATCCTCCATTTTAATGGCAAGTCCTAGTTTTTAATTTATGGTATGGAACCTTCCAAATCCATTTTGAAGCATCAAATGGTATTTTTAGGGATCAAAGTTTTGTGAGCATGGCTCCCAATTCCTTGATATTTCTATACACACCAAGACCTTTCCAACAGTGTGAAAATCACCTCAATCAAAGCTCGTATGCGGAAGTTATGCCTCCAGAAATTTGACCTACCTTATTGACCAGCATGGTACTGATTTGATGCCACATTAGCCCCCATTACTCACACATGTGGGGATAGCCACGTGTGTACTTTCAGGAATATTCTAAAAGGTACAAAACCTAACACTAATTGAGGGTTTAGACATACAAAAAAACTAATCCTGGATATCTATCAAGCTCTGTTAAATATTGGGTCGCTATGAGGAGAAAGGGTTCCATTTTTTAGAACTATACATGTTCCATAATTGAGTTGAGAATCTAGGTGTGGGATTTGAGAGCATAACAAAGAAAGAATAAGATTATCTAGCAGTCATTCATGTCACAGTGTCAAAGGCTACTCCATAATGAGTGCCTCTTTCTTTGCATTTGCATGTTCATAATTGAAGAGAGGAGAGTAGAGCATAGGCCTCACCTTCTAGCTAGTTTTTCTCCTACTTTGGGCTTCCCAAGACATATCTTGTGTTCAATTATTCAGATGGTGTGTTCATTTGTTGTTTTTTCATTCTCATATTTCAACTATTTTCATAAATTTGAGCAATAAGCTAGTGTTAATAAATCTAATATCTAAGGAAATAAACCAACATAATAAAATATTTTAGTATTACAAGATTTGTTGTGACGAACTGTTCCATTGGAATATCTATGATAGTTTACATATCATATTGGTATGAGAGAATTTTTATTTAGTGTATTTTTGGGAAGTTGCAAGATCTAGGAATTGGATTAGGAAGGAAGTCACAGAACCCTAGATATGGTAGATAAGTCCATTAATAACAACCCTTGGGATATAGTAGAAGAGAGATTTGCAAGGATGGAAGAGTGAGTCTCTTATATCTCTCGCAACATGGCCCTCCTCATGGAAACCCTAGTGAAAAATTTCATACCTTTTGGGGAGGTTGGTGGCTCTAACTAAAAAGTTGGATTGGATGAGAAACCGGGAGATAGTGAAGACCCAAAAAAGGAGTAAAAAAAGAGCCTAAGAAAGAGAGCCCAAATTCCAGTGCCATCACTCCTTCACAATCTCTATCTAAAATGGAAGAAAATGTGAATATCAAGCCCTATCAAGGTGAGATAAATCTTTCTAAGTTAATCATTGGTTGTATTAGTTAGAAGTGTATTTCGGTGTTCATAACATAGATGAAGAGAAGAAATTTTCATTTTCCCGATTGAAACTAGAGGGTAATACAATAACCTGGATGGAAAGCCACATAAAGACAGTTAAGATAAAGGGTTATACACCAGTAACTAAGTAGGAAGTGTTTAAAACCACCATCAAGTCTCAATTCCACCCTATTGGGTATGTAGACAACTAATGGATCCATTAGCATCACTTCAGGAAGAGGAAAGGTTGGAGTGTGCAAGAGTACATCATTGATTTCAAGAAGATGGTGATAATGTTGGGCATATTTACAAAGAACTCATATGTACTCCTCAAGTATCTGGGGGGGTCTACATAGTCATTTACAAAAGAAAATTATCCTCTTCGAAAAAAGGATTGTTTATGAGGCTTATGTGCAAGCACAACACTTGGAGAACATAGGCCATAAGAAAGGGTAGCCAAGTGGCTCTAATAAAAAATATCACCAAGACTCTTCCCGGGAGGGGAAGAAGAAGTGGAAAGGAAAAGACAAGAAAATGACAGCTACAACACATAAATAAAAGGATCTAAACAACCATTACATCCATTCTAATATTTATGGTCACACCAAAGATCATTTTTGGAAGCTACATCTAGAGTTGAATCCAAAGTATTGTAAGAAGGATGCCAAGAAGAAGAACTTGATAAGGCATGGATAAGGGAAACTGAGTAGAAATAAGCTCGAATGGGAATAAGAAGATTTTCTGGAATTCAATACAAAAGGAGGTGAATCTTAGTATACTTCATCATGAGGAAGAGAAGGAGATGACAAAACTCGTCCATATTAAGATCCAGGTCAAAAACACCAAGGTAGATGCTCTATTAAATTTTGGATCACAATCCAAACTCATAGAAGATGATCTTGTCAACAAGATTAGGTTAGAGGTCCATGGCAATCCAATGCCATATCCATTGGTATGGGCGAATAAGGATGCAGAGATCAAAGTCACTAAATAGTGTAAGCTCTCATTATAAGTGCATTTTTTATTGATGAAGTGGCATTAGATGTAGTACCCCTTGTCATGTGTGGTGTAGTGTGTGGTAGCCCCTACTGTTTGAATTGATATCCCATATGTTGGACTGCAAAATACCATCAATTCTTAAATAAAAGAGTGAAGACATATTTAACTGAATAATTCATAAGGAAAAAGACTTGCTAATGTTTTACAAATAGGGTAGCAAGCTAATTGGGCTTCATTGTCGGGGGAAATCCATAGTTAAATGCACTTGAGCCAAAGTCTTGAGATGGGTTACCTCCTGGGAAGTCTTGGTTACCAAGTGCAAACCTTGGAGGTGATGATTGATGCTATGTGATTCTTTTTGCTAGTTCCAATCTGACTTGTTCATCCCTATGAGAATCACCCAATGCAATGATTTCTAAGTGGATTATTCAAAATAATGGGAAATAGTTCAGTTTCAACTAATACTCATGGATATGGGTCATAGATTAATGAATTTCTCTATGTAGATATCCTAAAAATGATATCTCATATGTTGGGTTGTGGAATCCCCTTGATGCTTAAATAAAA
This sequence comes from Picea glauca, assembly GCA_000966675.3. Classification (NCBI taxonomy): domain Eukaryota; kingdom Viridiplantae; phylum Streptophyta; class Pinopsida; order Pinales; family Pinaceae; genus Picea; species Picea glauca. The sequence goes on from JZKD02S0263849.1 coordinate 245,924, forward strand.
GAGTGAAGGGAGCTCTAATTGAATAGTTCATATGGCATAAGAATTGCTAAGGTTTTTCAAATGGGGTAGCAAGCTAAGTGTGGTTGATTGTGAGGGAAAATAAACATTTAAGCATGCTTGAGCCAGAGTCTTGGGATGGGTGACCTCCTAGGAATTCCTAGTTATCAAGTGAAAATCTAGGACGTGATGATTGATGATATGTGATTCATTTTTCTAGTTTCAATCCTACTTATTCACCCATGCGAGCATCACCCAATGCAATGAGTGCTAAGTGGATTATTCAAAATCGTAATAAATTGGTTTGTCGTGACTAAATCATGGATATGGATCATAAATTATTGACTTACTCTACACAGATAATATTGAAAATGATATCTCATATGTTGGACTATGGAATCCCGTAAAATTTTTATGATTTTAAAGTCCCGACCGTGGATAAGAAAACCCTTGCAGACTGAATTAAAATATAAAATCATAATTTCACTACTGATGATTTTTTATCACATGAGTATACAAAAATCAAGATTGAGAAACAAATCAATGCCAAGGAGACATCTATAGGTTTAGTTGAAGGTCCATCAATGGCTATTGAAGAAGCCACATCTCAGTGAAAGGATGTTGACACACTAGTGAATACAAAAATATCAAATATCAACATGAAAACACAAAAAAACATGAGATTATAATTTTGATATCATGAAGGATCAACTTATTGAGATATTGTATCAATGCCTAAATTATAAAAGTAGTAGCACACAAGGATCAATGTACCAATGTCCAAAGTTACCTAACCAAAATCAAGATTTTAATTACATACCTAATGTTGGGTATATGGTATATTCTTTGCACATAGTACAATGGTATGGGGGGCATAAGGTGGGCCCAAAGGGCCCCGTAATCACACCCGAAGGGCCCTGCAATCATGTCTGAAGGGCATCGTCGAACAAAAAAACATCGATAGGATTTTATCGAGCAACTTTTCTTGGTATGGTTATCTCCTTTGGTGGTTTTATGGCACACGGTTTTTTGGTCCCTGGTAATGTAATTTAAATAAAGGAACTATGGTTGAGTTCTAATCCAAGTTTAA
>JZKD02S0263849.1:256242-271035 GCA_000966675.3 Picea glauca
AGAAAATTATAAATACATGTAAGAAAATAAGACTACAACCATTCAATCAAGAAGTTTTGCAGAAAAATACTTACAATTCATCAAGAAATAACCATGCAAACCCTAGTTGTAACACGGTCCTTCAAGAGAAAAACCATAAAATGCCAAGAAATGCCTTCCTTCAACAAGTGTGCCTCACTAAACCAGCAAAAATAACCAAGTAAGGCGCTAAAATCAGACCTCACTAATGAGTGAGTGATGTGTTATGTTAAAATGAGGCTAAAACTCCTCAATATATACTGTATCAATGGCCTTAATTAACTTTTAGGTCATAAAAAGGCCGACAAGGCCATAATACTGTTTTTTACATTAAATTGTCAAATTAAAACCCTAACTGAGAAAAAGTAAGACGTCAAACCCCACTGAGGGAGATGTTATCCCTTTTTAGGGCAAATGCAGCACCAAAGGGAAAAACGTTGACCCTCTTTGGGCCTCCCAATCATGCCACAGATGCCAACTATCCCATCAAACTGTCACATGCTCAAGGTGACGTCATGAGCTCCTAGGTGACGTCCTGGGCCATCCAGAGAAAACGTTCCACTAGAAGTGGGTCAATCCCCCTAGGCTGGGCTCTGCCAAAGTGCCTCTAATGAAACATCCTCTTATTCCCCGATGTAAAACCCTGATCAACCATCGTCCTGTCTCTGCCCCCTAATGGGGTCTCAACATCCATCTGGTGGGCTCTTCAACCCCATGGAGGTCCGACCTGATCATCTCCCCATGTGTACCGGTCCAAATGGTACCTGTCCGTCAGGCATGGTCCTGCACATCAAAAGCTATGCCCTCCATGGGCTCATTAGTCACAGGGATCATAGAAATGTCAATCAAATTCCATCATCAATATTATCAAACATATGCATAAGACCCTAATAATCAGTCAATAGCTCGAAGACATTACAAAAACCTACAATACAAGACTGGAGAAAAAGGCAAGGCGTCCTATTGGGCTAGTATCCATAAGAAAGGGGAAGTTTCCAGGAAGGTTTTATCAAGCCATGTAAGTGAGGTGATGTGGCTAGGGGATGTCCAGACATGTGGGTGAAGTGAGAGCCAAGGATGCATAGTGTTATTTGTGGGTGCCTTTGTAGAAGTGGGCTAATCAGAGGACACTACCTTGGCATGGTGACCAGAGATGACAGTGTTACCCACAATTACTTTCACAGAGATGAGAAGGTTGGCTCGTGATGAGACCCCCTTTCCCTTGGCCATGCAACCAAAGGTCACTGCCCTATCATGGTAACCATATGGTGGCAATGTCATATTGTTAGGTACCCGTGAACCTAATAGGCTATAGCTCGTGATGAGACCCCCTATCCTCTTGACTAGGTCTTGTTTGTTATTTTTTGGGTCCCTCTTGTTTCTTACTGAGAGGATTTTTATTACCTTCTCGGGGATCCCTGGGTGAAGCATCTTGAGGTCTTATTTCTAGGCTTTTATCTTTTACCAGCTACTTTTACCTTCTGGGCCTTTAGCCCCTTCTTCCCACGAGATAAGGTGCAATCCTACAAACAGATCAACCCAATGCCCGGACAAGGGGAATGGGATAAGTGAGTGGGAGATAAGGTGAAATAGTGGTGCTATGACGGGAGCTGACGATGGATTTTCAGAAATCCCCCCGGTGGCAAACCAAAACCAATGGGTACAAGCTTACTAGGGCACCCTGTAAATCTCCCCAATCATGGTCAAGTGGGTTAATGTAAGATCCAAGTAGTCGTTAGAGGTAAATTGGAATCAGATGCATATATTTAAAGGTTTCAATGATGAAGAGTGACACATACCATGATACATGGACCAATTACCTCATAGAGCAAGAACCTCTTCTGATACAAGACCAAGTCGAAGGTGATGGATGTTGTTGCTGCTATCAAGATAAAGTTGATGGAAGAAGAAAAGGATGGGCCCTCTAGGGCCATGTTTAGGTCAATCCTACTCTCAGTACTCCATGTCTAGGACCTGTGGGCCTCGATACATGATCTTCTGGTTATCCCTAAAAATCAGGGATAACATATGGCTCCAACTCAGGGACATGTGCTCACCGTAGAGCGCATGAGAACCTCAGCATCTCTGGCATAACCTGCAGACCTACTCAAACTCGATAGGGGCATTAGTAACAAAAATGGGGCAGTAATTCCAACCTAGCATACATAGATATATATATATATATATACTGAAAATAAAACAATCAACAATGAAAATGTAAAGAAAAGTACCTACCTTTTCTTACTTGTTGGTTGGATGTTCGATGTAATCAAATGACCAGTGTAACCAATCCAGCAATATCCCATGATAGCTACCTTTGTGCTTCATCATAAACCAAAATAGTGAGAAATCAAGCACAAAAATGTCATGAGTTAGAATGTATATCATATCATCGGAAATCTCAAAGTCTAACTCATGGAGGCGGGTGGGAGGGATAAAATCCTACCAAGTCCATCTCTGAAGAAAGTACTCAATCCACTTCAAGAAAGGGTCATGAAAAGTGAAAGGTCCAGAAAAATGACTCAAAGGGCCTGCCAACTGGATACCTAGGACATCCTCACGCTCTGAAGTCAAGGAAGGGATCGACAAAGATCTAGCAGACAACTAGCAAACCACCAAGGGAAATTTGACAAACTGGGATAACTAACTCAAACTTGCAGTATCTAACCGACCCTTGGAGTCTAGGGTTTTCCTAAGAGGAATATAAACATAAAAATTATACTTCCAAACTACACCTTTAATGGACAAGCACGGTAAAGTAATAACAGGTGGCTGGAGTGAAAAGTCATGAGAAACCTTCTTTAGGCAAACAATGTTCTTACTTGTATCAAAATCTGAGCAAAGTGGTGGTTGATAATCATCTTCATAAAATAAATCCAAATGCTTAGAGAAACAATCATCAAAGTCTTCAAGGTATGACCGAAAATCATCAGGAAAACAAGGTACTAGGTCATCCTTGGGTTTTTGGAGAGTATGGGTAAGAACCTCATCTCCTTGTTTCCACTGGTGAAGAATAATCTGTTGTGATAATTGCAAAGGAAACACTTGGAAATGACTTTAAATGTCGTAGACGGGACCCATATCATAACCAATTGTATCCCACCCATGTCTCCCAACATGTATGAATTCATCAATGTTGTCAACTATGTCATTATTTGTATCATAACATGCAGGTCTTGAAGACTCATTCACCTCCTCCTTATTTCCTTCATCATAAGGTAAAACATCATCAAAAACTAGGGGAGGAGGGAAACTTATTGTTTCTTCTTGTGCAGGAGCTTCTAGGACTTGGGAATCTTTGGCATGCATTATTGTCTTATCCTTGGTGGTGCAGCAAGGAAGATGCTCTTCATTCGAGGATTCCATTTCTCCATCACTCTCTGAATCATGAAATAAGGTATTATCAAAATCCTAAAAAGGAAAGAAACTAACCTTATCGTCTTGTTGTTGTGCAGGTGGAGAAGGCTTATGGATCGCTTCATCAAGAGGAAGAAGGCATGTTGATACTTTGTTATTGGGTTCTGGCTTCTCAACTATTTCTTCAGCAATCCTTCGTCGATCTGTAGTTTGCTCCCCTTCCTCTTGGAGATCAATGATGAAGCTCTCAAGGGTAAACAAATTCTCTCCATTGATAGTACTTGAGCGAAAGAGGCATCCTATATCAAGAGAGGATACCTACTCCTCAGTCACTGCAGCTATGTAGTAGGCTTCTTCAAGCGTCCTTGGGGTACTTTCATTAAGAGGAAAACTTAGATACCCCAAAAGTGCATTAGTAAAGAGATGGACCAAGTATCTCTCCTCGGGATGATGATTTTCAGGAATCTGATATAGCATGTTCTCAAATCTAATCTAGAAGTATCTGACAGTTTCATCCTCAGCTTGCTTTATACGCTCGAGTTCTTGTAATAGTAATGGGATGTCTTGCTGTTGGATACCCCATCTCTTGAGAAAAAATTTCTCAAATTTCTCCATAGTCTTGATGCTGGCCTCGAGGAGGTTATCATACCATTCTTTGGCATTCTAAGAAAATGTTGCAGAAAAAAGTTTCATGACCACATCTTCAACATAATCATCGACCGGATAGGATAGGAAGAAATTCTAGAAATTTCTCATGTGGTAGTCTGCTCTTTCTCTATCACCACCACAGAATCCAGGAAGTAAATTTATGTATTCAAAGGGCATTTGTTGAGGGTACCCCGGGATGTCAATCATGTCTAAAGGCTTGTAGTTCTCGAGATCCCATTGTGAATTCATCGTTGGCTTCGTCATCAGTGGAGTCGCCAGATAGTTTTCTTGAAACTATCAAAAGAAAAGGGAAAACACCCTAATGGAGTCGCCAGGTAAGCTTGTAAGATAAGGCTCTTGAGGTAAGGCTTACCAAAAAGATTTGTTGTTTGAGGAGAATTGACTCAGTGTTCCCCGGCAACGGCACCAAAATGTTATTGCACAGTTTGTAGCTAGGTCAAATGGCTATAAGATAGAAGGCCAAACTGGCGTAACAGGAACCTATACCACCCAATGTCACCACAATGGGGAGGTTCTTTCTCTTTAAGGAGGTTAGGCCCAGGGGAGACGTCCCCGGTAACCTGGAGTTTTGAAGAGGAAAAAGTTTAAAAGTCAAAAGAAAAGTTCCCCCTTCACAGGTCACCACCAAAATAGATAGTCTCGACTAAACAACCAATAATGAAGTGAAGTCCCAAAGAAGAACACCTGCCCGGAACAAAGCAACAACAAACCAATATATGCAAGCTATGATTCTATGGGTTAGTACTTCATAAGACTATCTGATATAAGAAATTATGGCAATAAATATTGACGAAGTCAATGTTTATCAATATAACATTGCAAATAATATCACTTCCTCAATAAATATTGAAAAGACCTGGCATTCAATGTAACAAATCAACACATCATCAATTAATGCCTAAATCATCATTCAATTTCTCTTAAAAAAAGGTGTTGTTGCATAAAGATGAAATATTCTAGGTGTGACGCCAGCAACTTAGGGTTAGCAATTAGTTAGGGTTTCAATTTAGAAAATAGTCTTAGAGTTTGTTTGATCACTTTCACTTCAACGTTGGAGTTCTAAGATAAGTGCCTTCGGGCTTATGGAGTCAATTTAATAGAGGACACAAGGGTTGAAGGAGGATGCCAAAGGACTAGAGGGAAGAGTTCTGAAGTGCTACTATGGTAGGGCTTCAGAATCAAAACCCTAGGGGAGAGAGGCTCACTCTGGTGTTGCTAAAGTAAGGCCTTGTGCTCTCTCCTCCTTCCTTAGGTTAACTTGGCAAAAACGGCTAGCATGAAATATAAATCAAGACAAGAGAGTGCAGTGAGGGAGAGTGTTGCTACGGCAAGGCTCTATCACTAAACCCTAAAATAAGGATGGCCCTAGGTGTAGATAACCTAGGCCTGGAATGTCTCCTCCTTCTTGACCTCTAGAAAGTACGGCTAGCTTAGGGAGAAGAAGAAATGAGAGTGTAGCTATGGCTAGGCTCTTCCTTCCTTCTTCAATGGCTAAAAATTTCTCTCTTAGGGGACATGAGACAAGGACCTACTTGTGTGCTTGTCACCTAGGGTTTTGATTCAGAAAATTATAAATACATGTAAGAAAATAAGACTACAACCATTCAATCAAGAAGTTTTGCAGAAAAATACTTACAATTCATCAAGAAATAACCATGCAAGCCCTAGTTGTAACACCTTCCTTCAAGAGAAAAACCATAAAATGCCAAGAAATGCCTTCCTTCAACAAGTGCACCTCATTAAACCAGCAAAAATACCCAAGTAGGGTGCTAAAATCAGACCTCACTAATGAGTGAGTGATGTGTTATGTTAAAATGAGGCTAAAACTCCTCAATATATACTGTATCAATTACCTTAATTAACTTTTAGGTCATAAAAAGGCCGATAAGTCCATAATACTATTTTTTACATTAAATTGTCAAATTAAAACCCTAACTGAGCAAAAGTAAGACGTCAAGCCCCACTGAGGGAGACGTTAGCCCTTTTTAGGGAAAATGCAACACCAAAGGGAAAAACGTTGACCCTCTTTGGGCCTCCATATCATGCCACACATGCCAACTGTCCCATCAAACTGTCACATGCTCAAGGTGATGTCATGAGCTCCTAGGTGACATCCTAGGCCATCCAGGGCAAACGTTCCACTGGAAGTGGGTCAATCCCCCTAGGTCGGGCTCTACCAAAGTGCCTCTGATGAAACGTCCTCTTCTTCCCCGGTGTAAAACCCTAATCAACCATCGTCTTGTCTCTGCCCCCTAATGGGGTCTCAGCATCCATTTGGTGGGCTCTTCAACCCCATGGAGGTCCAACCTGATCATCTCCCCATGTGTACCGGTCCAAATGGTACCTGTTCGTCAGGCATGGTCCTGCACATCAAAAGCTACGCCTTCCATGGGCTCATTAGTCATAGGTATCATAGCAATGTCAATCACATTTAATCATCAATAATATCAAACATATGCATAAGACCCTAATACATTAGTCAATAGCTCGAAGACATTACAAAAACCTACAATACAAGACTGGAGAAAAAGACAAGGCATCCTATTGGGCTAGTATCCACAAGAAAAGGGAAGTTTCCAGGAAGGTTTTATCAAGCCATGTAAGTGAGGTGATGTGGCTAGGGGATGTCCAGACATGTGGGTGAAGTGAGAGCCAGGGATGCATAGTGTTATTTGTGGGTGCCTTTGTAGAAGGCGAGTTGTACCTGTCAAGGATGCATTTTTTTCCAAGCTCGTTCTTGCCTTTATTCTTTTCTTTTATTTCCTTTTTCTTCTTCTTTTTCTTTTTTATTCAAGGGCTAATTAGAGGACACTGCCTTGGCATGGTGACCAGAGCCAACAGTGTTACCAACAAGTATTTTCACAGAGATGAGAAGGTCGGATCGTGATGAGACCCCCTTTCCCTTAGCCATGCAACCAAAGGTCACTGCCCTAGCGTGGTAACCAGATGGTGGCAATGTCATACTATTAGGTACCCATGAACCTAATAGGCTGGCTCGTGATGAGACCCCCTATCCTCTTGACTAGGTCTTGTTTGTTATTTTCCAGGTCCCTCTTGTTTCTTACTGAGAGGCCTTTTATTTCCTTCTCGGGGATCCCTGGGCGAAGCATCTTGAGGTCTTATTTCTAGGCTTTTATCTTTTACCAGCTACTTTTACCTTCTGGGCCTTTAGCCCCTTCTTCCCACGAGATAAGGTTCAATCCTACAAACAGGTCAGCCCAATGCCCGGACAAGGGGAATGGGATAAGTGAGCGGGAGATAAGGTGACATAGTGGTGCTATGACAGGAGCGGACGATGGATTTTCATAAATCCCCCCGGTGGAAAACCAAAACCAATGGGTACAGGCTTACTAGGGCACCCTATCAATCTCCCCAATCATGGTCAAGTGAGTTAATGTAAGATCCAAGCAGTCGTTAGAGGTAAATTGGAAACAAATACATATATTTAAAGGTTTCAATGATGAAAAGTGACACATACCATGATACCTGGACCAATTACCTCATAGAGCAAGAACCTCTTCTGATACAAGACCAAGCCGATGGTGATGGATGTTGTTGTTGCTGTCAAGATAAAGCTGATGGAAGAAGAAAAGGATGGGCCCTCCAGGGCCATGCTCATGTCAATCCTGCTCTCGGTACTCCATGTCTAGGACCTATGGGCCTCAAGACATGATCTCCTAGTTATCCCTAAAAATTAGGGATAACATTACATATCCCTAGAAATCAGAATCAACGGGCTGACTCTTTGTTTGTGGCAGCAACCACCTTCAAACCTCCTTTACCACCTAAACTAAAATATGAAATAGAGGTCAGATACAGGCCTTATATTCCAGACAATGTCAAATATTGGAGAGTGTTTGAAGAGAATTCTGAAATTAACAGATTCATTGAATTTGTTGATGATTTGTCTTCCATTCATATTGATCAAGATGAATATGTGGAGGAGGAAAAACAGAATTTGAAATTTCACAACATGATTGTTGGACATAAAATTTTGCAATTGCTAACAAATCATATCCCAAAAGGTTTAGTGCCTCTTGAAAAGGATCTTTGATCATAATGATGTCCCTGTGAAGCCCCTTGATCCAGAAAAAGAAGCAGATGTAATTGATTGCAATCTTGGCACTATTGCAAATCCTAAACATGTTAAATTATCAAAATTTCTGTCAAGGAAATATAGAGCTAAATATGAGAAACTGTTGAAGGAGTTTATTGATATTTTTTCATGGCATTATGAAGATCTTAGGGATTTTGATGAAACTTTTTTGCAGCATAAGATACCTTTGAAATAAAATGTGAAGCCATCCAAGCAGAAATTAAGAAAAAATAATCCTCTTTTGTTACCTATCATGGAGAAAGAAGTCAAAAAGATTCTAGATGTTAAGATCAATGTACCTCTAAGGTACTCTGATTGGGTGGAAAATCCGGTACCAGCAAGGAAAAAGAATGGTGAAATCAGACTTTGTGTTGATTTTAGGAATATAAACAGATGCTCTCAAAAAGACAACTATCCACTACCCAAAATGGAACACATCTTGCAGAGGGTAGTAGGATCTAGTAGGTTGTCTATGATTAATGGTTTTTCTAGGTACAACCAAGTTGTTGTTTATCCTAATGATATGGAGAAGACAACCTTCACGACACCATGGGGAACTTTCATGTACACTCGGATGCCTTTTGGTTTGATAAACACAGGGGTTATGTTTCAGAGAGCCATGGATATAGCTTTCATGGGAGAAAAGGACAAGTTTATAGTCATCTATCTAGATGGAATTACTGTGTTTTCTAAAGCTGATGACATGCATCTTCAACATCTAAGATAGGTATTTCTGAAATGTAGAAGGTATGGTATTTCCCTTAATCCAAAAAAGTCTCATTTTTTATTTAGAACAAGGGAAATTACTTGGTCACTTTGTTTGTGCTGGTGGAGTTAATATTGATCATGCTAGAGTGATAGCTATTCAAAGGTTTTCCATTCCTAGAACTAACAAAGAGATTCAGTCTTTTCTTGGGAAGATAAACTTTCTTAGAAGTTTTATTCCTAACTTTTTTGAATTGGTCAAACACATAATTGGCATGTTGAAAAAGGTTATTGAGATCAAGTGGAAGACAGAGGCTAAAGATTCTTTTCAGATTATTAAACAAGCTATTTCTGAAGCTCTTGTTCTCATCAATCCAGATTTTGAAAAAAAAATTATAATTTTTTCTTTTGCATATCATGACACTTTAGTAGTTTCTTTATTACAAAATTTTTTTGAAGGTTTCGAATAGCCTATTGTTGTCTTTAGCATGGCACTTCGGGATGCGAAGTTAAAATATGACATCATGGAAAAACATGCTTTTTCCTTGGTTAAAGCACTAAAATATTTTAGAATTTATGTGTTACACTCCAAAGTTATTTTCTATGTACCATCCAACACCATTAAAGATATATTGACTCAGCCAGACATCGATGGAAAGAGGAGCAAATGGATAGCTAAGTTGCTTGAGTATGATTTGGATATCAAACCCATTAATCTAGTCAAAGGCTAGGGGTTGGCTAAGCTATTAGCTGTCTCTAATTGCAAAATTTTGGGAGTTGATTACATCTATAATAATTCAGGAAACTCATAGCTACAAGAAAGTAATCCTCAAGTAAAGGAAAAGATTGATGAATCTGAATGGTATTAAGATATCCTCTATTTTCTGTAGAATTTCCAAGCTCCTTCGAGAATGGATAAATCCAAAGTAAGATCCTTAAAACTCAAAGTTGTCAAGTATTGTGTAAATAATCAGATTTTATTTTGGAGGGACCCTGTTGGATTCTTATTAATATGCCTTGATAAAGAAGAAGTTGAAAATGTCATGACCCAGTTTCATGAAGGAGTGTGTGGACGACATCACTTCTGGAAGAGCACTGCATACAAAATACTTAGGGTTGGGTATTATTGGCCTACTATATTTGTTGATTTCATTGTCAAAGTAAGGACATGTGAAAAATGTCAAAGGTTTGAAGGAAAGAAAAATCTCAAGTACTTACCTCTCAATCCTGTAAAGGTGGTTGAACCTTTTCAGCAGTGGGATTTAGATTTCATTGGTGAAATCCATCCTCCATCCAGTGGCCAACATAGATGGATTCTGACAGCAATACACTACTTTACAAAATGGATAGAGGCCATACCTACAAGGAGGGAAACTGATAAAGTGATCATGGATTTTCTGGAAAAAAATATTTTATCCAGGTTTGGTTGTCGTAATACGATCATCACAGATAATGTTGGAGCCTTTAAGTCTACTAACCTGATTAAATTTTTTGAAAACTATGGTATCAAGCTCAGACATTCCACTGCCTATTACCCACAAGGTAATTGTTTGGTGGAATCTTCCAATAAAAGTATGGCCAGGATTATTAAGAAACTTTTTGAGGATAACAAGAGGGCTTGGGATGCAAAGTTAAAATATGCCTTATGGGTTGACTGAGTAAGCACCAATAGAGCAATTGGAACTTCATCGTTTCAATTATTATATGGAATGGAAGTTGTTTTTCCCATACAAATTTATTTTCCAATTGTGAAGTATCTGCAAGAAATTGAGGTTGAGCCAAATGATTCTATCAGAAGGATCTGTCATATTGTGGAACTATATCAAGCAAGGGAGAAAATTCTGGAGAAGGCACACCAACATCAACAGATGATTAAGGAGACTTTTGACAGAAAATAAAAAACAGAGCAGATTGTACCTGGTGATTTGGTTTTGAAATGGGATGCTCGCAGGGAAGATCATCATGGGAAGTTTGATAGCCTATGGATAGGTCCATTCAGGGTTGATTTTTTTTTGGATAACAACACTTTCCTATTGCAAAATTTGGAAGGTGAAGAGATTTTTGGTGGCCCAATAAATGGGCGTTTTCTGAAGAAATTATTTTACTCAGGCCATTGGTGGCTCAAATATAATTATATATATATTGGTGTGGTGTGGTAGTTAGGAAATAAAGACTCCATAGCCCAATGGAGCATATTTATTTCTTTGTTTTTTAGTTTTCAGAAATGGTCTTTACTTTTGCAGTCTGATATATTTTTGAATAAATTTTGTTTAGAGCTCAAAAGCTGGAACAACACAGTTTGCAAACAATGATGGTCTAAAGCTCAAAAGAATAGAAGGCACGGGTCTACTCAAAGTTCTTGGAGTTGCACAAGGAAAACTCCATCCCCCATGGAGCCATTGTTAACACCTGCTATGTTCTACCTGGTTTTATCCCTCATTCATTCCTAATTTGTATTTAAAATTTTATATAAGTTATTAAAATCTTTAGCATTTTGTTGAAGGTTTAATAGCTTACCTTAAGGGGTTTTAAAAGAATTCTAGGGTGAATGAATGAGATAGAATTTTATTTCGTGAGAGGGGGACATAGGGAATTAGACACATGTTTGAAAGATTACTTGATGACATCAAATGGTTTCAAGTCTTTTCATTTGAACCATTAGTCATGCCATACTTATCATAATTATTTAACTTCATGAGTTGCAGATACAAATTCTAATCCACTCAAGAGTGAAAAAGACAAATCGGGTTGGGCGCTACAAGAACTTCCACATGTCCAGATTCATGATCATTTTTAGCGCTTTGGCCAGTCATGGAAGATGTGGATCGTACTACAAAGCTCATGAGTAATAAAACTTTGTTAGAAAAGTACTCGGCAGCCTTATCATGCGAAGTGGGATGTGTCATCATTTGTACCTATCAGTTGTATAGAAAGTTACACGGATCAATTGTCTAATTCAATATGTTTTCAAAACTGGCACCTTGTTCATTATCTACAACAGGGAATTTATTTGAATCGGCCCCTGCAGAGCTAGAAAATCTCCTTGACTCTCGTTGCATAGAAAACAGATCCTTGTTTTATAGCCAATATTCTAGTCTTCTAGTCACAACTACGCTTATGGGAAATGGAGGACACGTGAACAGGAAAGAACCCGAAGGGGCCAAAGTCATGGAGGCTTACGAAGATACCCAAATCATTTTTGATCGGGCAGGGTGGTATCCCTTCTGCACTAAAATGGATGGTCATCATTATGCTACATCCATGGATTTTGTAGAGAGTTTTAATGGAAAATGGGCCCGAGTTGGAAACTTGGCCATGCAAATTACTAAAGAATCCATAGATGCAGCGTGCAACCTCCCCATTGATGGCGAAAGATGGTTTAATAATAAATTGATCACAAGTGGAGACATTAATCAGTTTTTAAAACCTGAACACAGAGATCCTAATTGGGCCAAGGGCATCCCAAGGGATTGGATTGTTGATGAGTGGATGGAATCATTGTTCATGCTTAAGAGGTTCATCACTTGCGAGGGGAGTTATTCTATTGTGTTCTTATTCCACCTATGATTTCTGCTTCATCTAGCAGGGATTAAGAGGATGAATTTACCTTACTATTTCTTACGGGGTATCAACAAGATGGCTATGAGAGTTCAAGTGAACCCCAAGACTCCTCCTCACGAAATTTTTCATCAAGGTTTTATTAAGGTGCTTGTTAAGGCTGAATTAGGAAAGTTGCAAAAGACTTGGGATCAGTTCTTGATCGAGTCTCAATCACATGGAAATATTGTTAAGCCTGATCAAGAAACTCCAGCTAAGGTCGATCAATCCACTCCTGCAAAGAAGGATAAACGAGCAGCATGTTTCAAGACTCCAAACAAGCCTGTAGAAGCTACAACAACTAGCCAACGAACAAAGGTAGGGTCTTCTCACAAATTAGGTGGAGGTAATCACCCTTTCCCTTTTGCATAGAAAAACTTATTTGAAATGGGTTAAAAGGATAGTAGAACCTAAGGTTTCAATGGAGGACCAACAACCTGTAAAAACAACAAAAGAGATTGAAGATCATGTACATTTTAAAGAGCCTATCCCAGAGGTCAATCCTCATGCCTCGAGTTCCTTTGATGATGATACCTCTACATATCAAATTTTAGTAAGAAAATGAAGCACAAGGCCTCAAAACAAGTTTAGGTTGAAGTCTAAGACAACGAATAAACATGTCACCTCAGAGAAGGTTATTATCATTAATGAGCAGCCTTTCAAACCCACTCGAAAGACATCTACAAGCAAGAAAAATTATGTCGCTAAGCATATGAAGAAGAAATCCAAGAAGGGTGGTTTGATTTTACATAAAAAGACAATCATTGGGAAAAACAGTGTTATTACCAGGTGTTGGAGCCGCCCTTGTTTTTTCACCTCGCTCAATTTTCAATGTTTGATACTTGACATTTAAAGTTGTTCTTCTTTTCCTTCCGAAATCATAAGACTCTTAAATCTCGTCATCTGAATAGCAAGGATTTTTCACTTTCAAAAGAAAAGATCTATTTTTCGCCAATATGTTTGCCTTTTTGTTTTATTTTGGAATGTCGCAAGTCGGATATCGCAAGTCGGACACTTTGATTTTTTAATTCACAAGTCCCAAGTTGCGAGAATGCGAACTCAGTTCTAATTTTCGTCCAAGGAAAAGAATAGTATAAAACCTTTAACCTTTGTTTAGACATCGTCGGGGGTTCGCGCCTCGGCATTCGTCGACCCTAAATTTCTGTTTTTACAACCCCGAGAGCCGAGAACGCGATAACCTTTTGATAACCTTAGTCAAGAACCAAGGGTAAAAAACTAACCACGGTTAAACTTAGTTCTCGGCACATCGCCGCTCGGCACTTTCTTTCATAAAGTTAAGGTGTCCAAAACTCTGATTCGCGAATTTGCGACATAATCATAGCGAGATTAGTTAGTCGCCTAATCTAAGAATTCCTTCTCTTAATTCAAGCCTTAATTATCGCCACATCGCGATATCGCGACTCAGCATATAATTTTCCCCAAAGTCTACCCTCGAATTCCCGAGTCACGATGTTGCGAGTAAATTAATGATGAAATTAGGGATGCACCAAATCACGATTACCATTGATTACAATAAAATCGGCCCTCACAGTCTCGCGAGCTAAAGGGTCAAAATACGAAAACGAAGTTCGCGATACAACGAAAAGCGAGGAAGTTTTTAAGTCGTTAAGATTTGTAATACTTTAAAATTAAACGAAATACGTCCCGCGCTTCAAGGTTGGCACACCTCACGAGGTATTTATTTATTTACTCTCCATAACCCGAGTACCTGTCAAGCCGCCCAATATTCATGACATTAATGAGAAATTAGGGTAAATCCACGAAGAAAATAAGATCAGATTTTTTCAATAAATTTGGTTTTATTCGCGACTTGACAGACTTATGTCAAAGGTACATGATTTTCAAATATATACGAGATGTTGTTTTACTTTTTAAAAACATTTCTTATTAACGCATAGAGCTCGCCTTTCCTCGAGGATACTCATTTCCGCATGTATACACAGGTCTACTGCAGGAGAGAAAAACAGCAAGCTTCAGCTATGGCACCAAGGAGAGCAGCGAAAGCAAATGTCGAGGTTGCGGCACAGGGTCCGGACAACGTCTCAGATACTTCGCCCCGGACAAGTGGCTCAGTATCCACCTGGTCGTCTATTTCAAACATTCTACAATCCGAGCTGGTAAACTGTTCAGACTCTGATGACTATAACTATGATATTGTGAAGGACGACCTAAACACTAAGTATAAGACAATTGTTCAGTCGGGGATGCACCTGGTTGCAACCAGACCTCGGTTGCTCCCATACTACGACATGATCCGATGGGCATTGGATCATGTCGACCTGACTTCTAGAACTATCTTAAATGACAGACAAGCCATGATTGGGAATTTT
>JZKD02S0263849.1:271045-284115 GCA_000966675.3 Picea glauca
GTGAAATGGAATTATCTCGCTCCCCCCAGTTGTCAATGCAAAACCTTCACAGCTTGTATTTCATTTTTAGACAAGTGTAGCATATATACTAAATTTAAGCAAAAACAAGCACCTGGCACCTTTTTGTAAACAGATTCGGACTGATGGAATAATTTCGCTCTTTTGAACCGAGAGGCAAATTTTGTATAAAGAGATCACAAAAAGAAGAGAAAGAGGCTGGAATTTTTGGTACTAACTGTAAGAGAGTTTTTGCATCAAAGTTAATACAAGCAATTTGAAGATTCCCGATTCTGTCACGACTGTGTTGCAAGTTTGTTTTGTCATGTTCTTTGTTTCTTTTCATTTTGCTCTACATAATTGACGTGTATCACTGTAATTTAGTAYGACCACTACTATGGTGAAAGGTTTKCATMTTTTYCTRTAATTGTCTYTTGYCTTTCCTCTGCACCAGCTATTAGCGGGTGTAAGACCAATTTACACTTACAGAATTTTATGTTTATTTACACTAGGTCAATTATGTTTATGTCAATTGCTTCTTCTGTGTATACGTGAGTTTTTCACTGACAGGAACTTCGCGTCATCTACAGCTTAATGTTTTCTCCCATCTCACGTTATTTTTATCGGAAACAACACAGTTACAGGAAAGGGCCTTCAATTTGCATTCTTATTTTGTTTTTTCATGCAAAAGTTTCTCTTTATTTCGTCCGAATTAAAACAGCAAATAAATTCTCTCTTTAAAAAACCATTTTTATACTGGAACTGTTCCTAAATGACTGTCCCTGCAGCAACTCAACCTAACATTCAACCCGGACTATCTAATCAAATACATATCGCTCTAAATCTCTTTGACACAATCCTTAAAACTGTGGACACCCGAGACGAATTGGAACGATCATGGGCATCCATTGAATGAGATATTACTATCCACGAACAGTTGGAAGCTAGACGGCGAGAACGTAGAAATCCTCACTAGTTTCCTACACCGAAGGTTAGTGCAATATTTTGCCAACCTTTATCATACTTTCGGATGCCTTGACACTGTACGTTTAAGCCTTAAGTACAGACTCAAGAACAACACCAGGAAACAGAGTAAGAAAAATATGAAAATCTCAAATCCTAGGATTGGATCTGAAGGGAATGAGCCTAAGCGTATTCAAATCTGATCCCAATCGAAGCAGACTGGGAAGAATAGCTTAGAATTGCTAGCAGAAGAAGCCTCCTCCATCATGCATAGAAAGTTGTCAATTTAAGAATATCACTTCGAGGATAAATCAATTTTTTTAGATTTAAAGTAATGAAGGATGGAAAAAATATTTTGGTTCCTTATGTAAAAGGTATCATGATCCTTTTTGGTCATGTCCATCTATAATTCAGATAATGAAAAGGGTTTAATACACGTGGGACTAGTTTTTGAAAATTCGCTTTAGGAAGTTCCTACAATCGTTACATAGGAAAATGAAGGCGCTACCAGAACACCTATAACAGTCGATTTTGTTGTTGTTCGTACCCAATTTTAGATTTTGCAATAGGGGAAGGTTGTGAATTATGTAGGCATGTAATGGATAATGTTTTAAATCTATGCAATGTTTTTTGGAACAAAAACAAACTGTATTGAGATATGACGATTGATCTAGATCAACCACATGTGCTGAGTTGACAAAGGACCAGTTTCAAGTGGAGCTTTGAAGATAGAATATATATGGGGAAAGATATGGATAAAGTAGCAGTGTCATCATTAAAATTCAAGCAAGTCAAATCAAGAATATGTATGCAAGGTTGTTTCCTTGATGATGGGAGATTTTTGTAAATTTTTATGATTTGGTATATCAAGAGTTAGGAACTAAATTTCATTTTGAGTTTTTGTAGAGATTTTCTTTGAGGTGTCCCTGATTCTCAAGATTGACCCCATGTACATGTAACTTATTTTGAAACTCTATATATTGGATAATATATATGAATAAAGGGTTGGATCCATGTTTGCCTTAAAGATTTTATCTTATACAAGTGTTTGGATCAACCTTATTTGTGTAAAGATTTCAATGGTTAATGAAGTCATTAGTTGGTGTGTATTATTCTCTTTTTTTTATCATTTATAATTATCCATCTTGAACACATTATTACTATTATATGATTATATGGTTGTATGTATGTGTTGAGAGGGTTTATCTATTTTTATAGTTCAATCTTCACCACATGTGTGTTTAAGATCCTTTAAATCTGGTTTAGAAAGGATTTCTAAGTTTGAGATTTGTTCTTATACTGATTAATTATATCAAAGAACAAATTGTTCTTTTATGATTATCAGTCTTGTTGCACTTCTTCTTCTTCAACACATACCCTACTCTCACTTGGCTCAAGTAGTGGTTTTGTTTACCTGATCTGTTGCACATAGAGAAGAGTTCTTGACAGCTTATCCTTTAAGCCCCTTTAAGATCAAGAGTGTGATCCTCCCAACTCTTAAAATTCATTTGCTTTTAAACTTTTGAAATAAGATGTGCTAGGCTTGTTCCTAAAGCAGTCTAGGGACAACTTCTAGCACTAACACTTTCATATGACTCCTCACATGGAGTGATTTTGCGAGTATGAAAGGTATGTCAGGGGGGATGTTTTTCTATGAGATGAATTGACAGCGGAAATCATAGGATGAGGAAAGGTTAAGTTGAATCTCATGGATGGTAGGATTAGAACACTGCTTCATGTTCTGCACATCCCGGGATTGTCTAGGAGCAATCTTGTTTTTGAAGGGAGCTCAAATTGGAACTATGTATAAGCTATTGGGAACCACTATTAGTGACGAGTGAAATAGTTCCATTGTTCCTAAGATTGGAGTTGAAGAAGGAAAAACTCCTACAGTCTCTAGAGAAAATATTGTGTTGTGGCATCAAAGATTGAGCATATCATAGAGAAGGGCCTTCGAGTATAACACAGTAAAGGTATGTCCAATTTCTCTCTGTATTTTTATTTATGTGAACATTTCTTGTATGGGAACGAAAATCGGGTAAGAGTCTCCTGTAGTGTTATGAGGGCAGAGGGAATTTTACAGTTGGTGCAAAGTGATGTGTTTGGACCTATGATGATTCCATCATTAGGTAAATCTGTGGACTATGTCTCATTTATAGATGACTTCTCGACCAATACATGGATTTATTTCCTCGGGAAGAAATATAAAGTCTTTGACAAATTTAAAGAGTTTAAGGCTCTTGTTGAAATCAAACAGAGAAGAAAATTAAGGTGCTAAGGATGCATAATGGTGGAGAATTATACGAAAATGAATGTGAGGAATTATGTAAGAAATGTGGTATAGAAAGGAAGAAGACTACTCCATACATGCCTCAGCATAATGAAGTTGCAGAAAGGATGAATAGGATGATGATGGAAAGAGTAAGGAACATGCTCAGTTGTGTCGAGTTGCGATAGGAATTATGGGCAGAGGTAGTGGACACTACATGTTACCTGGTAAATTGATCACCCTCATCAACATTGGATGACATCACTCCACATGAGGTATGGACTGGTAAGAAACCCTCTCTTACACATCTCAAGGTTGTTGCTTGGAATGTTTATGTACACTTTCCAAAGGCAAACAAGAGTAAGTTGGATAAAAAGATTGAAAAGTGTATCTTTATTGGCCAGAATGATGGTCTGAAAGGTTATAAGCTTTGGAACCCAAAAACTAAGAAGGTAGTTTATATTCAAGATGTGGTATTTAAATAAATCAAAGATGTTTTCAAACAAGAAGTCCTACCAAGGGAGGAAGAACCAAAGAAAATAGAGTTTGAATTGAAGGTTAATGAATCAGACTCTACAAAAGAATGAGAATAAGAAGAAGAAGAGCCTCATACTCCAGTATTGAGGAGATTGGTTCAAGAAAGATGGCAACTGTAAATGTATACACCACCTTATTTTTGTTCAAATTTTGATTTTTTATTACTAATTATGATCCTAGAACTGTTAGGGAGGCAGTGGATTAGGAGATAAAACTCTCAAAAACGTCCATGGTGGAAGAAATGGCATCCTTAGACAAGAATGAGGCTTGGGATCTAGTGGAGTTTCCAACTATAAGAAATCCCATTGACAACAAATGCGTGTTTAATAAGAAGTTGAATGCAGAGGGAAAAGTGGAGAAATACAAAGATCAATTAGTAGAAAAAGGTTATTCTTAGGTAGAGGGAATTGACTTTGGTGAATTTTTTTTCTCCTATTACCAAGTTAAATTCTATTAGATTTATTTTATGTATTGTTGTTGCGTTTGATTTTGAAGTAGAACATATGGATGTGAAGACAACATTCCTACATGGGGATCTGGAAGAAGAAATCTACATGAAGCAACCAAAAGGATTTGTAGTGAAGAGAAATAAAGAGTTGGTATGCAAGCTGAAAAAGTCCTTGTATGGCAATCACCAAGGATGTGGTATCAAAAATTTGATACTTATATATTGGGACTTGGATTCACAAGGAGCAACTCCAATCACTATGTGTATTTCAAATTAGTATTTGGTCATCTTATTTATTTGATCTTGTATGTGGATGATATGTTGTTGATAGAAAATGACAAGAAAATTATCCAGGATGTGAAAACTCAGTTGTCCTCTAAGTTTGACATGAAAGATCTTGGTGCTACAAATTTTATTTTGGCATGGAAATTAAAAGAGATCAGGAAAACATGAAACATTGGTTGAATCAAAGAAAATGTGTGGAGTCAATATTACAGAGGTTCAATATGTCAAGGTCTCTATCCCTATAGGTATAAATATATCCACGGATCAGTTTCTGAAGACACGAAAAAAGGAAGAGGACATGTCCCATGTTTTGTATGCTATTGTGGTTCGCAATTTGAGGTATGCAATGGTTTGTACTAGACTAGACATGTTTGTACTAGACCGGAGATTTTTATCGAGCGGATTTTCTCGGTACAGTCTTTGTCGTTGGCGATTTTATGGCACATGGTTTTGTGGTCCATGGTAATATAATTTCGATCAAGGAACTACGGTTGAGTTCTAATCTAAGGTTAATGGATTAGGGGTTTTTGGATGTTGCATATATATATATATATATATATATATATATATATATTGTAAACAATGAAGATGATGAATAAGAATTAGAGGTGTGGCTCTAAACAAGTTGTTGGTTTTCCCGATTTGGGTTTCCAGGGTAAATATCTATGTATATGTGTGAATGCAATTGTATTCTTTTCTATTTTTAAGAATATGTTTGTGCATTGCATTAATGTAAAAGGTTTAAAACTTACACCTAAGAATTTGAAGATCCATAAAACTTGAAGTCAAAAGGAACAAAGGTTCAAATTAAGAATATCATCAACAAAGAGTTCTGGAAAGAATCCACCTAAGATGGATTGATCATTTTTTGATGTAGAAGTATTTAAAGAATTCAGAAATTATATCATATTGTTTTCTCAACTTTATCAAATAGAAGAAAGTTACAAGAAGAGAGATCATTCTATCTGAAGAGATGTTCTCTAACTATGCTTCGAGGATAAAGCATTTTAAGGGGGAGAACTTGTAATATACATCAGGTATACTATAATCATTGCCATAATGTTATAAAAAGTATCATGTAATAATAGTCATAGGTTACAATTTGCATTTTTGTTGTAACAATGATAAGTCATCCATTTTCCCAAAAGTGTGATTTATCATTCCAACATGTATGTATATGCATGTCATTGTATTTAATTGATTAATCTCATATAATTTATTCATATTAGTAAATATTATTATTTAAATATGAATATTGTGGGGTTATTTCTTCATGGATGACAATAAAAGATAAAGTAAATTGTTTGGGTTATCATGCACCAAGACAGTGATGAGAAAATGAGATTCTATCAATGTGAAATTAATCTATTGATTTCTTACACTGAAAAACAATATTTCAAAGAAAATCTCTATGTATAGGAAACATATAATTTGTCAATTCAAGGTAAGTTTGTATTTCCTAGGAATTGAAACTGAGGGATAAAAGATATATAAATTGAGAAGAATGTCTATGCCCACATTGTAAACAAGGAGAAATTGAGAATGGGATGCATTTAATGTTGCATTGTCGTGTGTATGAATAAATGAGACACGAGCACTCAATTAGGCATGAAGATTTGTGTGTTTTGCATAGTTACTTGTTGAGTATGCAAACAAAACAAATAGGTGGTTATATTAAGGATGTTTTAGAACACCACCAAAATATGAGTATGTTGTTGATTAAGACATCCTTGAAATAGAAAGACAACACATTTGTAAATGTAAATGTTTTTAACTCTTTATATGGTCTCATTGATCTTACATGCTATATTCTACTTAATAAATATATAATTCATAGTTATATTACAATTATAAATTATAATATTATTGTGGAGACTTCATTATAAGTATTACCAACTATATAGCTCAAGAGAATATCTCAACTTTGGAATGAGTTTGAGGCAAAAAGGTGCATTTGCATTTTTTGAGTTTCTTGTTAATAAGAGTGATATTATATATAACAATAGTATTAGTTATCTTTATGATGATGATGATGATGATTTTCTCCATTAGGGGTGGTAGGAGTGGGTGGGGTCTTCATGATCCCAGTGGAGACGAGTTGGTTCACTATGCCTAGGGGCTTGGGATGGGGTCTAAGAACCTAGCCGAGTCCTACTCTTTATGGTGGAGACTAAATATTTTTAAATATCATCATTCATGCTATTAAATTCAACTTGAATATTGGAGGACATCAATTGCAAAGTTTGGTGGCTCGAATCAAACAACTCATTTTTCATTTTGATCGCACCTCCATCTTTCACATCTAGATATCATTGAACGAGGAAGTTAATGCATGGCCAAGTTCACAACCTCTATGCAATTGGGGAAAACGGTTCAAAATGGGGAGCATCATACTCTCCCCCTCCCTTAGCTTGTTAATGACGGGTCATATCGTAACCTTTAAATTGTCGATGTGTGCACCCGATGGAAAGTTGGGATGGATGTTTATATGGATGTGCATGCTTATAAGGTGGTGGAGTTTCTACAGGCACATGTGATCTTGCCTGCATTTAATTGCAGTGATGGGTAATGTGGGTGATACACTGGAGGTGGAAGATTGGGCGGGTGCATATGGGATTCACTGCGTTGGAAATTGGAGTCTACCCTTCATCTATGACGCCTGGCCAAGGGATAATTTGGAGGGTATCATTTCCTTTATTGACAGTTGGTGGAGGAGTCTCCCTTATTTCACTATGGCATAAGTGGGTTTTCTATGGAAGTTCCTATACATTAAAATGGTAGCAGAGAGCAGTGGGAACTATGCTCCCCACTGGCATTTTTTAGCAGCAGCTCTGCTCAGGTGTCGTGAGGGAGTTTTGGTTTCCTAAAGCCTTGCGCCAGGAAGGAGTCTGGCCTTGACTTTTGCATTAGAGGTGAACTTTCCCTTTGAGGTGGGGTCTACAAAGGGGAAAGCAATGGATAAAGAAGACTCTCGAAAAACCAAATGAATTCTACAAAGGCATGAGTAAATTGGGCAAGCAAATAGTAGTGTCATATTGGTTCTTACAACTAAAGTTACAGAGCTTGAGCAGGCAAGTGATTCCCATAATGAAAATGTGTCAAGTCTTCTTCTCAGTTTCAATAGTCGAATATATTATATTGAGGCTGAGTGTAGTAGGTTGAGGTGCTTGATCTTAGCTCGGCATGTGGATAACCTATATTTGGCATCCAACAACAACAATACTCAAAGCTCCATTCACGGAGGGGAGGAAAAGGCAAGAAATGGGTACCAAGTCCCTATGGAGATTGAAGATGAAGACATCTAGAAAGATGCAAAGGAGCCAAAAGACCAGAACAAGCAAAATAATAACCAATATGAATGTTTTTTTATGTTATTTTCATTTTAGGATAGTTTATTTGATGGACTACCTGCAAAAATACTTGGAATGCTAGGCTAGTAATCACATTTTTGTATGTATTTGGTGATCTAGAATTATGCAGTGGGAATTTTTGTACTAGTTGTTGCTTTTCCACAACATGTTTTATACTTTTATAATGAAAAATCTATAGTTCTGGTTTTTAAAAAATTATAATTTTTGTCGTCCAATAAGACCAACTTGGTTTATAGGACCTTAAGAAAAACTATAAAGAATTAATCATTTTGTTTTAACATTTTATTTCTATGTTAGAAAAAAATGGAGAGAAGTTTCCTACATATCCATAGTTTTGATGAGTTAATGGGTTAGAAAGGTCACTGGTGATATAAACATTTTGAAATCAAGATCTCATGAGGGCATGCTCACGACATTTTTTATATTGTCCAATGCATTGTTTCACTCTAGAGCTAATGAGAGTTCCTTCATGTTTTCATAATGTTAATTTAAATAAAAGATATTTTTTATCTTTTAAACTATTAGATAATTTTAATGTATTACAATTCAAAATATTTTAATTTTTTTATTAATATTTGAATTATGAAGAAATTGTAATTTTTTTTAAAGGATGGAACATGCTTTTAAACTTTCATGGTATAATTTTAAATATAAATAATAATAAATTATGTATTTAAATAAATTTAAAATTAAATATGTAAAATAATTTATTATATTTTCAAAATTTAAACAATGTGGATGACAAAACTATGGTGTCATGAAGAATTATAGGGTAAAAGATATTATAAGGAGGTGGTTAACCTTAATCTTGAAAATCAAAAGTACATCTCTATGTTTTGACTAGTGTAAAAAAGATAATCAATATTGCTAAAATAAGAACTAATGCTCATGAGCTACATAGTGTTGACAATCCCCAAAACATCATGGCATAAAAGAATATGTCACCTTTGTGACAACAAGAAGGTTGAACATGAATTTCAATTTCAAAATATTTGTCACACTACCAACCTTCTTAATCAAAACTATAGTAATCTTGAAATGTTTATCCTAATTTTTTTATGGAAATAATACTTTAAAGCAATCCAAGTAATCTCTTACCTTTTTTAAAATAGGATAGAAAAATTCATAATATTTCACCTTTCTTAAAATCCAATATACTATTTTATAATGTTTTGCACTTCTTAAAATTGAATAAAACCAAAATTAATTTTACTGTTAAATTTTATTTTTATTTCTATAATAAAAACTTTTAAAAAACATTCTATTTCACCATTCGAAAAAATATATCATTGTGTTAGAAAGAAAAATGTTAGTGTTATAAACTCAGTTAAAGCCATTACACTCATAATATCATTAATATGATGGTGTTGGAAGAGAGAAATGTTAAAGCCATTACACTCAGAAAACCAAAATATTTTATGCTTGGTGGATTTTTTGAGAAAATTTGTACATGATTTCTATGTCGCCGTGTAATGAATCTTTTATCATTATTTTATTTTATAAATGTAAATTATACGTATCTATTTTATATTTTTTAAAATTATAAAAATATATAATTAATTATATTTTTGAAACTTTCAAAAATATTTAATTGGATAAAAATTTATTTACCAATATAAATTTCAAAACCTMATCGTGGGAAGAAAAATGTTCGTTTCATGGCCTTGTTGAARGTGATTGCGGCTATAAAAACAGTATTTTACCTCTAGCTGATTAAATAAACAAATAATAATTGTACGTTGTTTTTATATCGCCGTCATATTAATCTGAGAACAATATTATCGCCGTCATATTAATCTTAGAACAATATTTTATCCATGTACACACTTCCATTGCATTGGATGCATTTAATCTGATACTCTGAGGTATGATAACCAGAGTTTTTTTTATGTATTCTAACGCCGTATATTTGTGGGCTCGAAAACGGTATCATGAATTTCTTACAGACATGGCATTCCATTAAAACTGAGTGCAGTCACGCCATAGACTTTAAGGACTTTAGATAATTCTGTCCATATATATATATATATATATATATATATAACTGGGATCCCCAATGCAGACATGCATTATATTTCGTCCAAATTCACATAAACGTTAGCATGGAAAGATTCAGTGAAATTTATAGAAGATCTGCAATAAGAAAGACTCTTACAATCATACTGTCCAAGTACTTCTGTACTAAAATCATAATTATTTTAATATACATCTAGATGGACACATGTTTTTGTTCAGATTTACTCTGAGATACAAATTTTTATTGGCATCCCAAACAGTTCATGTATTATATTAAGCATGACAAGATTCAGTTAAAATGACAACTGCAAAGGTAAGATTAAAGTCATTAAAATTTCTCCATTCCATTCTCAGATGCCAACCAATGCATCTCAGAGGATGGGGTTTGTAGGATTTGGAGTTATTCTCTATATCTCTAGTGGCCCAAGTCATGGCCAAGTCATCATGGGGCTTAATTACCAGAAAAGGAATATGGCAATATGTTCACTGCAATGAATGCATCACACCAATGCCTCTTATAGAATGGATCAAAAACTTACAAAGGTGTCTCATTATTATGGTGCTCAATTATCAAAGCAAAGTAAAACACCTCAATTGGTAAGTTGGGAACGAAAGTAGTGTTTTGTTAAGAGGGACCATTGGATAGATCAAGATCTAGAATTTAAGATGAGTGATGAATTAAAAATGCTTGTGGCCAATAGCAATGTCAATAGCAATGTCAATGTGTTGTTGGGTTTGGCATTGTACTATCAGCTAGATCTAAGATTTAACATTTGAAAAAGAGCAGGGGAAGTGGGTATTATGCATTTAAGAAACTCTAGAATCTATTGACAAAAGAGGAGGATTGTTTGAAATGGAGTGGAAATGTAGTTTTTAGATATTTCTTTGTAAGATTAGGCTATGGCATTACCTTCTAAAAAAAATTCTAAGGCTAATAGGAAAAAAGGTGAGGATGGATATGGTCCCTAAAAGTGTTATAGCAATATTTGTCTCACCCCATGCAACTTGCTCGGAAAGCATTTTCCATTTCTTTATGCAGACTTGAAGTCTCCTTTTTGCAATTACCAGAGCTAAAAAACATAGTTTTCCACATATACGCTCCCTAACAGTTATACAGCCCACGTACATCGGGTTTTGTGTCCAAAATTAAAAAATGGTGTCGAGTTTCCATGTCATGTCACTACATTCATGATCCTTGACCTTCCATATAATGGAAACGTTTTGACTCGGCCCTTCAGTTCCATTTGAAGGCTATAAATGGGCCATATCCAAGTTGTGGAGAAGAGGAAAAGAATTCAACTTTGAGAACAAAGTTACTCTGGAGAAATTATTCACTTCATATTGAGTATGCATCCCTTTGTCCTTTTAAGTCTAGACACATTGTTCAGCCCCCAAGCTCTTCCCTATTTGATGGAGAACCTCATTGTCTCTCTTATATGAGCTTAACTTTGGTGGGGGATTGAAGTGGTGGAGGCCCAGTTGGAGGGACCTAGTTTCTCGGTTCCGAACGTGCTGACACGGACGTTTGTCACTCATACACTTTTGTTGATTACATTTTAATAGAAATACTCTTTTCTCGTCCAATTAATGTCTCGCAAATATTTGAATTGTTATTCCATGGGCATATTTGTTATGAATATTGATGGATTATGCTATGATATGTGCTAACTTTATATATTATCACCATGTGCTTGTGTATATTGGTTGTTGAGGACAAGTTGCAGGTGTATAGCTTTGAGTCAAGTGCTCAATGGTGGATTTCAACGAACGTCTAGACGAGGTAGGATCGTTATCTTGTCTTGTTAGCGTATTTGTTTATATAGCATACTTGAGATTAGAGTTTATTTCTACAGTCATTTCCGTCTGTTGTGGTTTACCCCATGCCATAGAGTGATTTTCCTCATAACAAAAAGAGCTTCTAAAGGAAAAAATATGTATCCAATTGGCAATGGAAAACAAAATTATGACATGGATTAGGTTGCAAAAACGCAAGGTTAAAGGCCCAACTCTGTGTTATATGTGTAGAGAGAATGGTGAATCCACTTAGTATATGTTTAGAGATTGTCATTTTGCAGAGCCATTTGCCGCATAAAACAACATTTTTGGGGGTCAAAACTTTGCAAGAAAATTTCTCAACCCCTTAACATTGTTCTATACACAAAAACCATTCCAATAGTGTGAAGACCCCCTCAATTGGAGCTTGGATGGGGAAGTTATGCCTCCGGTAAATTGACCTACCTTGTTGACCAGCATGGTATCAATTGGATACCCCTATGGATATGTCTCTAGACATATCGACCCTTGCTAAATTATAACTGGTCCAAATAATCATAAGCGTTAAAGATTCCCCTCCCCTAAATCCAATTTTAAAAAGGAAAAAGAAGATATTACTTCATCTAAATCGCCTGTGGTAAATGACTTTGATTTTTAAACTTCTTTCTTGTGCACAATGAAAGTCATAATCTTAAATCCCCCCAGATGGGGTGACATCGAAGATGACAGGTTGATGGCTAGACGGGCAGACACTTGGCCACGTCTCTTGCCACCTCGAGCCAACGCAACCCGCACCCACCTCCACCATTACTCCATGCCTTTAATTCATCGGCCTCGGCAACTTTGCATTCATTTGAGCTCGAACACGTTTAATGGTATGGCGCTCCAATTCATGGGAGAAATTATGACTATGGACTGGTTGAAGGCCCAGTCCCATCTTCCTGTCGAGTTCAGCGGATTTAGGCTAGCAATGGGGAACGTCATGGCTCATTTGATCCCTTGGCCTCCCGAGTCCTGGTCTCCTCCAACAAATGGTTTAGTTTTCTACCTCTGGATCGATTTTTCTTGGCGCTCTCGGCCCTCAGTGCCCTATTCTCCCTCTCCGGTCGGTTGTGGCTCTTGGCTCTGGTTCGTTTCCAGTCCCTTGCATAACATTACTCCAGCTTTCCTTCCTGGGTCTTTGGTGATTTTTCTAATGCCGCGAATTCGAGGAAAATCGAAACGGGGGGGCAGCCTAGTACACTGCAAGAGGAAGAGGTGCGAGAGGACAAGGCAGATAGGCTCCTCCAAGATTGCCTCCAGACCCTGCGCGTGCCTCCACCCCGAAGCATCCCCTAGCTTCTCCTTGTTGCATATCCCCGGACCACTCTCCCGACCGGGCCACTTCTCTAGGTCTGCCTCCTTTGTCTTC
>JZKD02S0263849.1:302367-323204 GCA_000966675.3 Picea glauca
ACACATAACATTTCACTTGCAATATTTTATTCAAGTTTTTCAAGTCTTCTTCAATTTTAGATCAATGGATGAGTTGAATGACAGTGTCATTTTCCAACCATTCTTGATTGGATTCCTCAAACCAACTTGGAATGGGTAAAGATAAGGCGAAGATGGATCCATCCTCCTCAAATTGAAGGGTATAAATCAACTACCACATTTTCTTTACCTTTCTTATAGATAATCTCATAGTCATACCCTAGTAGCTTGCTGGCCATTATGTTGCTTTGGTAAGGATCACCTTTGTTCAAGAAAGTACTTCAAACTATGATGGGCAGTCTTGATCTGGAAATGTTTCCCAATGAGGTATGGGCACCAGGTCTCTACTGCATGCAGGATGGCCATCATCTCTTTCTCATATGTGGATTTACCCAAATTTTAGTCACATAACTTCTTACCAATGAATTCCAAAGGGATCCCTTCTTGCATCAATACTGCTAATATTGAAGTAGTGCACATGGAATCCTTTAAAGCTGAGAAGGCTTGTTCAAAAGCCTCATTCAAAACAAAGGCATTCTTTTTTAGTAACGAGGTTAAGGGAACAAAATTTTTTCCTTAATTTCTTAACAAACTTCTTGTAGTAACCTATAAGAGCTAAGAATCCATGCAAGTTGTTCGAGGTTTGGGGATGGGGTCAATCTTGCATAGTTGTTACTTTCTTGAGATCAACTCGTACTCCCTCATGGCTTACAATGTGACCCAAGTACTCAACCTCTGAAGCCCCAAAAGCACATTTGAAGCATTTTACGAATAACTAGTGATCCTGCAGGAATTGCAATGCTATATCAACATGCTCTATGTGGTATTCCCATGTTTTGTTGTAGATCAAAATATCATCAGAGAATACTAGCACAAAATTGTGCAGGAATGGGTGGAATATCTTGTTCAAGAAGCTCTAGAAGGTTGATAAACAATTGAAAAGGACAAAAGGAATCACTAAAAACTCATAATGACCTTCATGTGTACGGAAAGCAGTCTTAGGGATGTATGCCTCTTTCATCTTGATTTGGTGGTAGCCGGAACAAAGGTCAAGTTTAGTGAAAAACTTGGTTTGATGAAGTTCATGCAAGAGGTCATCAATAATTGGTATAGGAAATTTACTTTTGATGGTCAACTTATTGAGAGCCTTAAAATCATGACACATGCACCAAGTACCTTCCTTCATTAATATCATGACCAACGATGATGAATATTGGATAGTATTGGGACGTATGACTCCCACCTCCAACAATTCCTTAATGATCTTTTCAAATTCATTTTTCTATGCAAAAGGGTGCCAATAAGGACGCAGATTTTGTGGTTGACTACCTAGAATGAGGCGAATACCATGGTCATGTTCCTCATGTGAAGGTGCTAAAGATTGTGGCATTTCAAATACCTATTGATGCTTAGAGAGAACCATTTGCAAATCAGGGTGAATCTCTTGTCGTGTGATGTCAACTATTTGTATGGCATTAAATTATGCAATAACACATGAGTGGTCTTTCTTCAACAACTTCTCCTTATGATGAGAGGTGATCATTTCAAGGGAATTAGGTATAATCCCCTTGAGGGTATGTTTTTGTCATTCCTACATGAAGCTCATGTATAATTCTTTGAAATCCATAGTGATTGGTCCCAAAGTGTGTAATGGTTATGTCTTGAGAAATATATCACAACCACCCATTTCAATAGCAAAGATGTGAGTTTTGAGATGATACTCACCAATTTGTAGTTTCACATTTTCACAATGGCCCCCACATTTCATCATACCACCATTGGCGATCATAATTTAAAAAGTAGATATGGGACGTACATAACAATGGGTGTCTTGGGCCACTCTCCCATAAATAAAATTGTGAGTATTGTTGTTTTCAATCAACGCAATCGCTTTGTGGTGTTTGATGTAGTGAATCAATTTCAAGGTTTGGGGTGTCAAGAAACCTAATAGGGAATGGAGAGAAAGGGGTTCCTCGTTAGGAGCTTGCAAGGGGGCTTCATTTTCCATGGGAGGGGGTGTTGTCTTCCAAAGTTGGTTCAAGAGTGTATTCAATAGGAATTTCCTCTCAGTATTCATGTGGAGATACAACCATTTAAAATAATTTATGTTCTTTACATTTGTACCATTTGAAATATCGTTCATCACAATTATAGCAAAGATGGAGGCATTGACATTTTTCCATCTCTTCGGGAGATAACTTGTGGATTTGGACTGGTTGTGAGTTGGAGGATGTTAGGGACCTAAAATCCCTAACCCTTCACATAGGTATAATAATATATTTTCCATGTATTAAAGGTCGATATTAATAAATAGGTCTTAGTAATAAGGAGAATAATTCAAATATAAGAAGACCTAATAAAAGCTTATGCTTCTAGAAAGATCTTCCTCTAGATTGTTCTTTTGGTAGATAGATTTAGTATAAATAGGAGTTGAGGGCATGAGAAGTCTTTGTCTTGAGAATTATTGTAATAGAGTGTTGCTTTGCTGGAGGTTTCCCCCTTGAAGAGGCAAGTGAACATTGTTTCTGTTGCAATAAAGGTATCATTTTGGTGTCCTATTCTCTGTATTTTCTTGTTTTGTTGGTAATATATGTGATAGTCCTATTTCTACTCAATATAACATAACGAGGTGCATAAAAAGTGGTATCAAAGCACTTTCCTAGGTAGGAATTGTGGGTAAAAAAAATCCAGGGTAGAGACATGTTTCAACATCTTTAAACTACAATGATTTTTCGTTCACACATAACTCCACAGTCGGGGAAGTATACACGTAGGAAATACAAGAGGTTTTTAAGCTCACATTGTTGGAAACCCTTGTAACCCCTATTGGTACCCCTTCAAGTGGTAGTGCATTAGACAGAACCTGTATAGAGACTTTCCTAGCCATCATGAACTCCATTATAGATCAATCGATCGGTTGCCTGATTGTTATAGTGCCACCAAGAACAACACTCAGAAAGATACTCTCTAATACCTCGGTAATCGAGTAGTACGATTAAGGGTACGGTCTAGCCACCTTAGTTGGTGCCCTAAAATATTGGGTCAAGCACTACTATTCGACCCTTCACATATATCAGAGAGCTATAGCATGGGGCAAACCCTTGTCTGTGGGAACCTTGAACACCCCAACCCTTGGGACAGAAACAAAACCCCCTCCCAACCCCCCTTATTTGGGAATTATCCCATCGGATTCCCCTTTTTTCCATGATTGTCGTGATATCCTTCTCCTGCAACCCATTTTATGTGTGGACCCACCCACCCCCTTCTTGTTCTCCCTTTCACCATGGCCCACACCCGCAACCAAGACCTTGAAGCACACTTCAATACCTTGTCATTTGATCTCTCCATGACCCAGAAGGAATTGAAAAAAATCAATGCCAATATTTCCACCATCAATTCCTCCATGCATTCCACCATAGATGCCAAAATGGAAGCCCTGAAACAAGACATCATGAAGGACCTCATTTCCCACATGGAAAGCCAACTTGAATCCTTTGATGTCCAGCTCTTTGCCAAATTGAATATTACTGGAGGCCTTCCCTCATCTAAACAACCTTTGCACCCTTAAGGTGATACTTCCTCCACTTCCCAGAATTTTCAGTCCAATCACTTTCAGCATGACCTACGCCTTCCCAGAGTGGATGTGAAAAAATTTGATGGCTCATACCCCACGGACTGGGTCACCCAAATGGAACACTAGTTCCCTTTGCACGACATTACCGATGAGTTGGCCAAACTCCGTTATGGTGTTTTCCATTTGGATCCTGAACGTTGGTAATGGTGGAAATAGTGTAAAAAGGCACGCCAAGGGTATGTGGCTTGGACACAGTTTGTTGCAAATCTTTATGACCGCTTTGACACTAACACCCATCATTTAGGTTGTTTGACCAAGTTGAAACAAACTAGCCTAGTGGAAGAGTTTATAGATTCCTTTGAGCAATTGGATTTCAGAATCGAGGGCATGATAGATGCTTTTTTCAGGGAATGCTTTATCAATGGCATCAAGGATGAAATATGTTCCCATGTCCTCATGGCTCACCCCCAGACTTTGTTGGAAGATACTAGAAGGGCCAAGGAAGCACAACAAGTAGTATCATCCCAAACTAGAAAAAAATGCTTTATTCCTCATCCTAAACCCACCCTGTCCACCCCTCCTGCCACGCCCCTCAAGATCCAAAAATTGACTCGATCCGAAATGGGTGAAAACGAACTTAAGGGTCTTTGTTATAATTGTGATGACAAGTATTTTCCAGGGCACAAATGTAAGGAAAAAAATCTTTTTATGGATATGAATGAGGAATCTTTCTGAAGAAGAGGAAGATGTTTCCCATGTACCCGAGCTACCCCCACCGACTAATCTTAATCATCCCTCTGATCCATCATAATTTAAACCATTGATTTCCCTAAATGCACTCATGGGTTTCTCTGCTCCCCAAACCCTTAAGTTAATTGGATACATTAAGAACTAGAAAGTCATCGTTCTAGTTGATAGTGGCAGCACCCATAATTTTGTTCATCGCTGCATTTCCCAAGAACTTAATTTCTATATCTGTCAAGTTAATCATTTCCAAACCATGATTTTCAATGGGGGTTCCATGAAATGTGGAGGGCATTGTGAAAATGTGCACCTACAAATCGTTCATTACCACCTGAAATTTCATATGTTTGTTATTGACATGGGTGGTTGTGACATTGTACTTGAGGTTGAATGGTTACGCACTCTCAACCCTATCACCATGGATTTCCAAAAATTAACCATGCACTTCCAGAAGGAGGGCCAATGATACTAGGTCCAAGGAATCACAACAGAGTCACCAGATATCATCAGTTCCCATCGAATGGAAAAGATCCTCAGAAAAGGTCATTTTGGCAATATTTCCCAACTTCTTTCCATTCAAGCAGATGAGACACCTTCTTTCCATCCCGACCTCCAATATATTCTCTCCCAACACCAAGCTATGTTTTAAACCCCCTAGGGACTTCCCCCTTCTTGAGGTGTCCATGATCATTCCATTCCTCTAGTTTCAGACAGTCTTCCTCCAAATGTTCACCCTTATCATCATCCTTTCGCCTATAAGAATTAAATTGAGAAGATTGTTCAAGAATTGCTAGAAGTTGATGTCATTTGTCCTAGTACCAACCCCTATTCTTCTCCAGTAGTCATGGTACTCAAGAAACAAGGTACTTGGTGCATGTGTCATGATTTTCGCACCCTCAACAAACACACCATCAAAGACAAATTTCCCATTCTTGTGATTGATGACCTTTTGGATTAATTAAGTGGTGCTCAGTATTTTACCAAAATTGATCTATGCTCTGGTTACCACCAAATTCATATGAAAGAAGAAGACATTCCCAAGACTACATTATGAACTCACGAGTGTCACTATGATTTCTTTGTTATACCATTTGGCCTTTGTAATGCTCCCTCCACTTTTCAAAGAATCATGAATCATGTCTTTTGTCCTTTCCTCCATCATTTTGTCTTGGTTTTCTTTGATGATATTTTGATCTATAGAAAAACTTNTGGTTACCACCAAATTCATATGAAAGAAGAAGACATTCCCAAGACTACATTCTGAACTCACGAGTGTCACTATGATTTCTTTGTTATACCATTTGGCCTTTGTAATGCTCCCTCCACTTTTCGAAAGAATCATGAATCATGTCTTTTGTCCTTTCCTCCGTCATTTTGTCTTGGTTTTCTTTGATGATATTTTGATCTATAGAAAAACTTGGCAAGCCCATCTTTCTCATGTGGTTCAAGTTCTACAGCTAATGTATCGGCACAAACTTTTTCTTAAGTAGTCTAAATTTAGCTTTTGGAGCCTTTGAAGTGGAGCACCTGGGACATATTGTCAGCAAGGATGGTGTCTGGGTGGATCCAAATAAAATTGAAGCTATGCAAGATTGGTTGTGCCCGAAAACTCTTAAAAGTATGTGTGGCTTCCTAGGTTTGACGGACTATTATCACAAGTTTGTTCAGAATTATGGAAAAAATGCAGCTCCCCTCACAACATTCCTTAAAAATAATGCTTTCAGTTGGACTCCAGTAGCCAACCATTCCTTCCAAGATTTGAAAGTGGCTATGTGCACTACTCATGTTTTGGCTCTCCCTAAATTCAACAAGACCTTTGTACTAGAATGTGATACCTCTAGGAAAGGCATTGGGTTGTCCTCATGCAAGATGGTCGACCTTTGGATTTCACCAACAAACAGTTGTCCAAGCACCATTTGGGCCAATCCACCTATGAAAAATAAATATTGGCTATTTTGTACGTTGTGGATCTCTGGTGTCCTTATCTCTTGGGGCAACGCTTCCAAATTAAAATTGATCATCAAAGCCTCAAGTATTTTCTGGAACAAATAATTTCTTCCCTGAAGCAACAAAAATGGGTAACCAAGTTGTTTGGATATGATTATGAGATCATTTACAAAAAAGGAAAAGAAAATGTGGTGGTTGATGCCCTTTCCTGGAAATATGAAGAAGATGGGTCCCCTTTTTCCCTCCCTTTTTTCCCTCTCTTTCATTGCCATAGATTGGCTTCGGGAAGTTCACCAGGAATGGTTGCAAGACCTCAAACTTTCAAGACTAATACAAACATTGCAGCAAGATATGCAATCTTCTCCAAGGTACTCGTGACACCATGGCGAGCTTCATTATAAAGGTCGCGTGTATTTAAGCAAACAGTCGAACCTCGAATCCAACGTGCTCTTTGAGTTTCATGCTTCACCTACAACTGGGCATTCTGGTTTTACCAAAACCTATGAATGATTCAAACATTTTTTTTAGGACGGTGTGAAATAGGACATCCACACCTTTGTGGTTGAATGTGATACATGTCAATGCAATAAGGGCGAGAGAGTCAAAGCTCCAGGCACACTCCAACCGCTTCTAATTCCACCTACTATTTGGACAGATATTTCTATGGAATTCATTGTTGGCTTACCTAAATCAAGAAATAAGTCAATGATCATGGTAGTAGTGGATCATCTTTCCAAATATGCTCATTTATGTGCTCTTCAACACCCATTCATAATATCCACCATGGCTCAATTTTTTATGGATAATATCTTCAAACTTCATGGTATGCCTCATTCTATTGTTTATGACCATGATCCCACTTTCACCAACACTTTATGGAAAGAATTGTTCTAACTCTAAGGAACCCAATTGCATCTCAACACAACATATCATCCTCAGACTTATGGACAAATTGAATCGGTCAACAAGTGTTTGGAAATCTGTTTGAGGTATTTTGCATCTAACAGACAAAATCACTTGGTTTAGTGGTTACCCCTCGTTGAATGGTGGTACAACACCTCTTACCATACTACCACTCGCTTGACTCCCTTTGAAGCAGTTTATGGAAAAAATACACGCTTAGTTCTATCATACATGTCCGGTGTCTCCAAGGTTCAGTGGGTGGATCAAACTCTTACAGTCTGCATGGCCATTATCTGTACTCTCAAAGAAAATTTGGTCACGACTCAGAATCACATGAAACAACAAGTAGATCAAGGTCGTTCTGAACGTGAATTTGTTGAAGGGGACCATGTGTTTCTTCATCTGCAACCTTATAAGCATACTTCACTCAAATCCCTAGATTTTCAAAAACTCACCCCCAAATTTTATGGTCCTTATCGTATTATCAAGAGAGTGGGGCTAGTGGCCTACCAGTTAGAGTTTCCCAGCCACTCTAAGCTCCATCATGTTTTTCATGTAGCTTAAAGAAAGTGCTCGACACGAGGTTAAAAACTCATACCATTCTACCTGAGTTGGATGAAGAAGGTTCCATTTGGTTACAGCCACAAGTAGTCTTGGACCAACGCGAGCGTCGTCTCCGCCAACACACTATCAAGAAATTTTTAGTTCAATGGAAGGACACATAGCTAGAAGATGCCACCTGGGAGCTTACTACCATTCTGTAGAAATTTCCTCATCTCAAGCCTTGAGGACAACGTTGTTTTTAAGGGGGAGGGAATGTTAGGGACATAAACTCCCTAACCCCTCATGTAGGTATAATAATATATTTTCCATGTAACAAAGGCCAATATTAATAAATAAGGCCTAGTAATAAGAAGAATAAGTCAAATGTAAGAAGACCTAATAGAAGCTTTCGCTTCTAGAAAGATTTTCCTCTAGATTGTTCTTTTGGTAGATAGATTTAGTATAAATAGGAGTCGAGTGCATGAGAAGTCTTTGTCTTGAGAATTATTGTAATAGAGCATTGCTCTGTTAGAGGTTTCCCCCTCAAAGAGGCAAGTGAACATTGCTTTCATTTCAATAAAGGTATCATTTTGGTGTGTTATTCTCTATATTATGTTGTTTCATTGGTAATTTATGTGATATTCTTGTTTATGTTCAATATAACATAACCTAGTGCATAACAAAGTTGGTGGTAGTCGTCACAGAAGGGGTAGGGAAAGTAGTGAATAAAGGTATGTTGGTTTGTTCATTGATCATTATATTAACTTATTTAGCTTTGTCGGAAACTTCCAACAATTTTTGTGGGAATTGCATCATGATGTGTGTTTTAATTGCTTCATTGAGACATGAAACATTCTTTAAAAAATAAATCAAATTGGCCATTTGTGCAGATTACCAATTTCTTAAAGGTAGTAATATATTCTATAATTGTGCCTGTTTTGTGTAATTTTGTCAAGTGTCCTAAATGTTGAGTGACATGTTCAAAACAAACATAAAGTACTTGCACAAATTGGGTCCAGACAATGTAGCCTTTATAACCTTTCTATACCATTTCCACCATTGTCAACATTCAAAATCCAAATATAATATCCCCATGTTTAGTTTGTGTAGGTCATCAATAATGCCATGGAGAGAGAAATAAAGTTCCATTTGGTAACCCACCCCAAGGAATCTGAGCCATAAAATTTGATCATGTCAACCTTTGGAAAACAGTCCCATGAAGTGTGATCCTGAAAGTGTGGGCAATGATTATCCAAAAATATGTGTGTATCATGTACTTTGGGGATCGTAATTCCTCCTTGGTCAGATCAATGTTTGTATATGAAACATGGATATTCAAGCGGTCGCCTAATATTTTCAAGATGTATCCTTGTTGGTTCATTGTTTCCTTCATAACCTGGATTGTAGACTCAATGTTAACCACCTTGCCTTTTAGATGTAGGCACTTGTAGTGTTAATTAACCCTTTAAAATTGAACCACGACCAGGTATATAGAGAATATAATTGTAGGTTAACCAAAAACAAGAGACAATAAGATAAAGTTTGTAAATATACCCTTGTATATTGATAATGCAAAGCAGAATACAATATTCACTTTCCACTTAAGGCGGGGCAACATTTCATTGATCAAAACTACAAAAACACAAAATAAGACAAACATTCCAAAGTCTCATGTCTCTTTAAATATATTTTCCATAGAAAAAACCCTAACTACTTTTGGTCCCTTCATTAATGGATACCAACTACCTAATGGGCCTTATAAAATGGACCCTTTTACATTAAATAAGTATCCACTATTATATGATGGACCTTATTCAAAGGGGATGGCCACATACAATGATTAACTAACTTGTAGGTAGCCTAAAGTAGGGAGGTTAGGGTAAGACCCTAATATATAACTTAGAATTTTTGAAAACCTTGCTATAAATTACTATGTCGAAAACTAGATATATAAGAATAAAAGGGCTTACTATAAGCCAACAAAATTCTCTATGACTAAACTATACACTTTTTTGACCCAAGTCAAAGATGCAACTACTAACAAAAACAAGAACAAAGGCATAACCTATAATGTTTCTTGAAAGGGGCTTTGTTTTTAGCCAACAAAAGTCATCGTCATTCCAGTTGAGAAGTAGGATGTCTTGCGAAGCAGTGGAAGTTTGCGATGAGGAAGTTGTAGAGTCAGATGTTTGTGATGTTAAGAGACTCACTAAGTGGAATACCATAGAAAAGAGTGCCTTGAAAAAAATGTTCCAAAGTTGTAGAGTATGGGAATCATGTGGCTTATAAGTAGAAGACGGGTGTGGGAGTGTGACCTGCCACCAAGTGGCATGGTTGTCTCCATCAAATGAATGGTGTAACATTATAGTTTTCCACAGATGCCTTAAAAAATGTGATAATATGGTCACAAAAACACTCCAAGTTTATGGAATAACCAAATTGGTAATAACAAGTTGTAAAAGATTAAAAGACAACAAATATACTAGATAAGAGATATAGTTGGCACAATATCAATTTTGGGGGTCGTATAAACGTATTCCAAGGGAATTTGTGGTCCCAATAGTGAACGGGTCACATTGTGAGGAAGACATCTTGGATTGTTTGGAGTTAGTGTGCAAGGTTTTGGTCTTGGAATCATTCCATGAGTTGCAAGGTGGGATGGTTGAACCAAGTTGGGGTGTTGAGTTTAGCATGTGCCCTCATCTTAAGAAGGATGGTTGCAATCATTCGAGTAACATAAGAAGAAGAAGGTTCATGGGTCCACATGGAACATGGAAGGTGGAGTGTTAGCCTTTGTTCAATGGAAATTGGGTAGCTCCCTTTCACTATATAAATCGGAGGTTGTCAGTTGCAAAGGATAGATCATCAAGTGATTAACAAGTGTTTTGTGATAGAGTTGCAAGTTTAGGGTTGGAGTAGTCTGAGTGACCTGGAGAAGTTGGCAATTTAAGCAGTGGAAGAAATAGGACCTCCTAAAGGTAGGCCCATGGGTGCTTTAGAATTAACTTGTGCATATAAGGGTAGTTAAGAGACTTTGAGAACTCATGCTTATTTGTACTTCTAAAGAACTATGGTGACAACCAAATCTGCTTTTGTTAGACTCATATTGTATCATTATTCTAATAAAAAATTAGGTGCCCAACTAGGGTGTCGCTTGTATCTTTGTGTTGTGGTTTACTTTTGGTGGAATGTTTCTAAGTATTATGGTTTACTTTTTGTGGAATTTTAATCATTGTTATGACAGTTGTAGACTTGCATTGTTAGGGACACTTTTGAGACAACAATTCGACTTTGTTTCCCTTGTTATATTTGGTTCTATTACCACTAAAAATAATTGGGCATTTATTTTAGGTTGGGTCCTATCAAAGAAGGTGTAGTCTAGGTGCCAACAATCCAAGGTGATCAAGTCAATGGACTACCACTCACCAATCTTTCACATCCTAAGGATGTCAAAACAAAAAAGAGTAGGCACAATCTTTGGGGTTGTGACAAGTGATATTAGAGCATCTAAACCACTATTGTTTGAAGATGGTGTTTGGGAAAGTTATCTTCCACATTTGGAAACACTTGATGGAACAAGTGATGGGTAGACATCCTCCCCTACAATAGTTGCAAGATTTGGATCCAAGAGGCATTTTGCCTATAAGAAAAAATTTATGCATTGGAGGTAAAGCAATTGTGGATGAAGAGAGGATTAAAGTGATGTTACAAGCTATGGTCAATTCATCCAAGTAGTTTTTGAACATCCCACTACATCTTAGATTTCACTTTGGTAGCGTAAAGGTACCCATGACAACAATAGAAGACCACTACAAGCCATCATGTGGTCAAGTGGAATTGAACTGAGATGGCCACTATGGACGTAAACAAACCTATATTAGTGGTTGCAGGGCACCCATATGTAGTATGCTCCAAGTCTAGGTAAGAATTTGACTTGTTTGTTTCTTGGTGAAGTCCATTTACCACAAAGTTGCAAGCATTTGGTTTCTATGGAAAAGAGTGAGGTGCAATCTCACTTGGAGGAACCAGTGCAAGTTTTGGATGCCTTGATAGGTTGTTGAAAGCAAGACCAAAATGACCTAAATTATGTGGACTTGATATTGAAAGGGAGGCAAGTCATCGCATTCCTTCACACCAATGCCTCCTGCGTCTTCTTGAAGAAGCAATTGGTAAGGGAACTTTTGCTTGGAGTTGGATTGTACCAGGATTCGCTTAATATAGTCAATTCTAACGAAAAAACAATAGAAAGTGTTTCTTACAAGGTTTTAGTTTAGATAGATAAGTTAAAGGATGCCACAAGCCTATTAGTAGTGCAATTATACGACTTGAGGTCATTCTAGGGAAGGACTTCTTGAGAAGAACCAAGGTAGTTCTATTGTAACAAATAGTATGGTGAGACACCTATTTTGTGCATACAAACTCAAGGAAGTTGAAGGGAAAAGTTCAATTGGTGTCTACACTCAAAATGAACAGGGAATCCCAGTGTCCTAATGAGTGACTATACATCATAGCATTGAATGGTGTAGTGAAATAAAGAGGATCATGGATGCTTGTGCCATTTTCACTTGCTATTGTGTTGGAAAAGTAATTAGATATGTTGTTAGGAACTTTACTAAAGTGCTTCCATCTATGCATGCAATCGACCATCACATTGAGCTTGAGCCTAAGTCTAGGTAAAGGCCCCTTATAGACTATCAACACCTGAGTTGGAAGAGTTAAATAAACAACTCGGTAGGTTAATCAACATCGATTTCATACAACCTTCTAGGTCTCCTTATTGCACGCCCCTCCTCTTCCAAATGAAGAAGGAAACACCTAAGTTTAGGATGTGCTTGGACTATCATGTGTTGAACAAGAAAATCATCCAAAATAAGTATCCCCTACCATTGGTTGTAAATTATTTAAGTAATTTGGCTAAGGCCAAGGTGTTCTCGAAGTTGGACTTGAGACAAAGGTATTAACAAGTGAGGATTGTAGAAGGGGATGAGGTGAAGATGAATTATGCAACAATATATGAGAGTTTTTAATTATTGGTGATGCCTTTTGGCTTGTGCGACACCCTAGCCACCTTCTTCACATTTATGAATGTTGTTTCCAATCCATTCTTGGACAAGCCAGTGGGTATATATCTAGATGACATAGTGGTGTTCATTGAGAACATGGAAGACCATAAGAGGTGCTTAGTTGAAGTTTTCAAAGCATTGCAAGAAAACCAAATTTACTTGAAAAAGTATAAGTGTGTCTTTGAACAAGTTGAAATCCCTTTCTTTGGCCATTAGATTGGTTAAGGATGCATTTGCATGGAACTTATGAGGGTCATTAAACATTGGGAGGAGCCACAAACATTTCATGAGGTGAGGAATTTTGTAGGGTTGGAAAACTAATGTCAGAGATTTGTTGAAGGATACTCAAGTATTTCAATGTGACTTAGCAATTTTTTGAAGAAGGATAGATCATGGAAGTGATATAAGAGGTGCTAAGTAGCATTCTATGAGTTGAAGCAAAAACTTGAGACAACATCCATGTTGAAGCTACCATGATTTAGATAGGCCTTTGAGGTGTAGAATACCACTTTAAACCATGCCAATGGAGGATTTCCAATATAAGAAGGTCATCATATATATATTTAGAGTGAGAAGTTGCAATATGGTGAGTTAGGGTGCCATGTTCATGAGAAGGAAATGACCATAGTTTTGCATTGTTTGAGAGTTAGGAGGCATTACTTGCTAGGCAATCCATTCATTATGAATATGAATAATGTGGCAATCGGTTATTTTTCCACTCAATTTAAGTTTTCACCCAGTAGACATAGTGGCAACACTTCTTAATAGAGTTTGACATGACCATAAAGTATCAGTAGGGGAAGATAAATGGCATGTAGATGTCTTAAGTGAAAATGCACAATTTCCCATCATCAATGAGGGTGAAAAGCCTTTACATTAGCCTATGGGAAGTAGAGGGTATGATATTATTGACTTTCAAGAGAAAAACAAGGCTGGGATTGGGAAGGATCTGAAACAGATTACGGATAGAAAAACAAGGAACTTTTGGCTAGACTATTATTTCTTGTATTATGGTGATTCTCGAATATATGTACCCAAGGTTGAAAACCCATGGAAGGAGCTCTTGAAAGAATGCAAACATTCATTGTGGCTTGGTCCTTTAGGGCAGTCAAGGACTTTGGTATTGTTGAACAAATTTTTTTATTGGGATAGTATAAGGTGGGGTATAGAGGAGTATGTCCAGACTTTTCTAGTTTGCTAACAACACTAGCTAGAGACCGAGATGCAGGTAGGACCATGGAACACTTTCTTTTTTCAGTAAGACCACAGGTAAGTGTCTCCATGGACTTCATCACTCAATTGTAGGAGTCATAAGGCTATATTGGCATAATGGTTGTGGTAGACCATTTTTACAAGTATGCAACCTTCATTCCAATGAAGGTACCTTTTCAGGATGAGGAAGTCACAAAACTGTTCTTCAAGGATATAGTTTAGTTTTGGTATCTTTCATTAAATTTTGTATCATACAGGGATGTAAGGTTAAGTTGGTTGGTTTTGGACGAACTTGTTCAATCTTATTGTAACTAAGTTATTGATGAGCACTAGTTAACATTTGTAAATTGATTGATAGAGGTAACACATCAATGGCCTTTTGGATAAATTCCTTAGGAACTTTGTGTGGGTAGACCAGTTGAATTGGTTGGAGTTGTTGAGATCGACCTAGTTTGGTTACAACTTGTAGAAGAGCTCAATATTGAGGCATAGCCCATTTGAGTTGACCATTGGGAAACAATAGATGGCACCTCATATTGTGTTGAGAGGGTTTTATGGGAACAACCCTTCAACACTTGAATTCCTTAAGGGATGGTAAGACAAAGTTCGATGGCAGGCATTTAGTTGACAAATGCATTCAAGCACGTGAAGTTTTTGGCAGATCATGAGAAAAGGGAGTTACAGTTTCAAGTTGGGGACAAGGTCCTACTCTGATTGAATAGACAACAATTCAAGCCTATATTAGGCATGTTTGAATCGATGTTGAGATAGTTTGAAGGGTTGTTCAAGGTGATTGGAAAGGTAGGTAATGTGTCTTACAAATTAAAACTTCCACCCCGCTTTAGTGCCCATCACCCAATCTTCCACATAAATCAACTTTGACCTTGTAGGATTCATGAAAATGATCCTAGTAGGTTTGGGTCATCCAAGGTGCCTACCATGATTTCAAATAAATCGGATCAAGACATAAAAAAGGTGATTGTTCACAAGACAATGGGGTTTTGTAAGACAAAATAATGGGAGTGATTTGCTTATTGGAAGAACAAGTCGGGAATAGGGGACAGTTGGGAAATGAAGGAGTTGAAGTGGAGATATGAAGACAAAATCAAAGAATTTTAGGAAATGAAACTCAGTGCACAAGAAATATTTGGAAATTGATATTTAATGTAAACATATAGAAGACATTTTAAGATAAAGTGGTTTTCATCCTCCACCTTCTTAGTATCACAAAGATGGAAAATTGTCCAACACCATGTTTCACTA
Organism: Picea glauca; assembly: GCA_000966675.3. Taxonomy (NCBI): domain Eukaryota; kingdom Viridiplantae; phylum Streptophyta; class Pinopsida; order Pinales; family Pinaceae; genus Picea; species Picea glauca. The sequence continues at coordinate 317,635 of JZKD02S0263849.1, forward strand.
TGAAGTTCATGAGAATTGGTTATTATTTTAGTGACATTGATTTTTTTTACGCTAATTATAACAAAAAGATACTTTTGATTTTCTAGATTATGGTCGGCCTCTTTATAGTATCTTGATTTTCTCTTATCTTCTAATTCTTTATAACAACACAATTTCTCTTTAAATTTAAATGTAATAATATTTTTAATCATATCAATATTTTGCAAAATAACATTTTATTTTATTCTCTAATAATTTAATCTATACTTGACATTTATTCCATTTATTCTTTTGGATTATAAAAAACATTCATATTTTTTTATTTATTAATGGTTTATATAGTTTTAATGGTGTAAGGAAATAGTTTAAATGTATAATACCACTTCTTAAATATAATAGATAAACTTGCTTTGTAGGTATCAATAAAGACATGATAATTAAAAAAAATGAAATTGTATATAAATATGGTCTGCAAAAATTTTATAATATAATACAATGTGATTTCTATTAAAAAAAAATACAAAATGCATATAATAGTTTAATACATTATTGTAAAAAATACAAATACATATAATAATTTAATACATTATTGTGTTGAGAGATACTTTTAAAATCTAGTATGACTAAGATATTGTAACATGGGTAATGTTGAAATCATCATATATTGGCCCATATAATATTGATAAAAAAGTAATTAACATTATTGAAATTATATTTGAGGTGGATTGAATAAAAGGTTAAAGCTCTATGTTTTCAACTTTTCCAATTTTCCATCATCGGAATTCGACCATCCAATATTTATAGAAACAACAATTTTGGATTGATGAAGGGTGACAGGTGCAGGGGGAATATTCATGATCCTATAGGAAACCAGGTAGTTCATTATGCTTTGGAGCTTGGAAATGTCTCTAACAATCTCACATAAGACTATTCATTGTGGGGCAATGTAGTCATTACCAAGGATAAAGGAATCAAAACCTTGACGGTGCTTGGAGACTCAATGTTGGTAATTAGAGTAGTGAAGGATCAAACCAATCCATGAGGGAGAAAAATAAGTTATCTCATTCATGGCATTAGGAGAGCCACGCTTATTTCGACAAAATTTCTTGTTGCCATATCAAAAGGGAGCTTAACTACGAAGCCAACTATTGGGCCAAGGTGGCATCGTCCTCGAGTCTCAGTTCCATCATTAAAAATGGGGTTCCAAGCACTACCCAGATAACTTAATTAATCAATAGTGCTCAACCCAATTCATAATAAATTCACATCAACAACTACAGGATATGTAGGTACGGATGGCATGTGGCCTCTACAACTCCCACATTTGGCATTTCAATTTAGGCATGTGGCAATTAAATGCCCTCTTGAGCAATCATAGCCGATATATGGGATAATGCAACACTAGTGATATATCTGCTTCTTACCTCCTCATGGTTTGACTTGGGTATTGAGGATGGGCAGTTTAGATTGCGAGTATGTTTGGGTTCCAAGAGAGGAGGTCTAAAACTGGAGCATCTGTTCTGAACAACAACGTCCAGGGGAAATGGATTCAGATTGTATCATCTTCTCAATGTGGACATGAAGAAAACACCCAATCAAACAACAAAGGTCTTATGCTAATTTCCTCAAAAATCACAGAGCTTGAGCCGACCAACACCACACAAAATGAAAATATCATGACTCTCATTCTCTTTTAGAAGTAGCAGATCGAAACTCATTAAATCTTTATTAACTCTTATGGAAGATCAGGTTCTCGTTCTGGCAGATCTTGGGAGTCCCTGCATCTTTTTTGTACTATAATTTTCTACAGTAATATAGATTCTCACACTCATTTACAAAAACAAAACAAAAAAATCATACGTGGAACAATCGTAAATTTATATGTGCAAACAAAGGGTTGGATTGGGAACCGAAAATTATGCGTTGGCCTTCATTGTGTGAAATAATGGTGAGTATATGCTATGTTGGTCATGATGAACCGAGGGACCAAGTAAATCATGATGGAATCAAGGGACCAAGTAGATCATGATGGAATCAACACCTAGAGGGGCTAATGCTCTAGACTCAATAATGCATTAACAAAAGAATTAAATTTATTCAATGGACCATGGTACCATATTGAAGTATGGGTAATGATTAAATTATAGATATTGTACATCGGTTAACATTGTTTTTTATTTATGATTGATAAAGATATATGTGTAGAGATTTCTAAATTTAATAGGTTAGTTCAAGTGGTTGAGTATTTTAAGTTTTATGTAAGAAGTCTCTAGATCAATTTTTGAAGGTGGATATCTTGTGTGTCTTAATTGATATCCCTACTAATTCAAGCACCATAATCAACATTAATGAATTTGCATTAATTATCATCCATAAAATATAAAGAAATATAAAAGATTTTTTTCACAAAGTTTTTCTTAAAAATAAAATGGAGAATTCATTTCTTTTTAATAAATTTTATCAAAATAAAAGATTAACTTCAATTAATTAAGTAAGAGTTTTTAAAAATATGAAAAGTTAACTACTCTTCATTATTTTTAAGAAGTGGAAAGTTTACAAACTAATAAAATTAAATATAATAAAAAAATCACATGTCTATCAATTCATATAGTTTTTTTGAAGGTGGTAAAATTTATCATAATTTTGTAGTTAATCGGTAGTAAGGACAACCATCGCGGATGTGAGTTGACTCATCACCATTATTCAAGGAAAACCACACCACCAAAATAACTTGTTTGTGGTCCATAAGGGGGCAAACTTTCACTTATGCCAAATGTCTCTGGGTCTTGGGTCGTTAACCTGTTTTCTTACATGCAAGGAAGGTGGGCTCTTAGCAAATCAAAACTAGTTTTAGGTCTTACTCCAAGACCAAAACACATTTTTAGCCTAAATAATATCCTATTAGGACAAGTGTGTCATACACCTTGCAGTGTTGTAGTAGAGCAAAGAATATTTTCAATATTGTAGTAGAGCAAATAATATTTGCAATGTTGTAGTTGAGCAAAGAATACATGCAGTGTTGTAGTAGAGCAGAGAATACTTGCATTGTTGTAATAAAGTAGAGAATACTTGTAGAGAAATTGTAGGGAATAAACTATTGGTGGTTCTTAATATGCAGAAATGGTAAACCATAAATAGTTTATGGTTTTACTATGCTTATTTATTGTGCTAGGGATGGAGGAAATCATAAAGTGTGAGTTTTATCTTATCGTTATGTTGTCGAAATTTCTCTAGAATTATGCTCCTGTCGAACAATTTTGTTGAGAGAACAAAGACTATGTATTGTAACCATTTAATTGTTAAATAATACATTGAGTGTGCTTTAGAGTGTGGGGTTTTTCTCCTAGAAGGATTTTCCTGTGAAATCTTGTCACGTATGGTTTGTTGTTTAGTTCTTTGTTGCAATTGTTTTGTTTTTTGTTTTTGCACATTCTTCTCTCATAAATTAGTTTAGGAAGCATATTCTTGACCTTTACTCCCTTTCACTTGGTATCAAAGCCTTATCACCTTGGATCTAAGGTGTTAGGGACAAGGTTTTTTTATCTAATCTTTGTTTAAGTGGGAGCTTGCGCAAAAGAAAATATTGTTGCAAGGAAATCACAAGTACATCTAAATTAGAAATAGAGAATTTTAATGACACAAACTTTGAGTTGTGGAAGCTCAAGATAGAGGATCTTCTCATAGATCGAGATACTTGGGTTGCAATATCTGGAACCAAACCCACTGGTATGATAGATGAGGAGGGGGTGGTGTTGGAGAGAAAGGTGATAAGCCTTATCAAGTCTTGTTTGGTAAATCTAGTGTTATTGAATGTTTTTAAAGAAAAAACCACAATATCTCTCTGTAATAAGTTGGGGGATTTGTATCAGGCTAAATCCTAGGTTAATAAACTTTTCTTGTGGAAAAAGATGTTTTCCTTGAGAATGGGTTATGGTGATTATGTAGCTGAGCCCCTGAATGCATTTAATACTATTATGCCCCGGTTGATATTAGTTGGAGTGAAGATGGATGAGGAGGATTGTTGTATGACCCTTTTGTTTTATTTTCCATATTCATGGGACAACCTAATAATGGTCATTGGAAGCATTGTGAAGGCATCGGTGCTTGATGAGTTTGTAGTTGCTTTACTCTCAAAGGAAGTGAGGTGGAAATATTCTTAATCCACCAATGAGACCTTGGTTGTTCATGGAATATCAAAGGAGAAAGGCGAGAAGAGAGAAAAGGGTAGATCCAAATATCTTGGGAGACATAAGTCTCCTAGAAATTCCAAGGAAAAGTGTTGGAACGGTGGAAAGGTCGAGCATTTCAAAAGGGACTGCAAGGAAGATAAGAAGAAGAAGAAGAAGAAGGAAAATAATGATTTTGATTATGAGTCTGTAAATATTCTCAAGAGGATGGTGGAGATTCCTTTGTGGTATCTTCGGAAACATGTGCAAGTCAAAGTGCATGGTTGATAAACTCTAGAGCTTCCTTCTATATGACTTCCCATAGGCACTAGTTTTTAGTGTATGAGAAATATGATGGTGGGATGGTATACCTTGGTGATGACTCTCCTCTCAACATTGTTGGTTGTGGTAGAGTCTTGATCAAATTCCTTTATGGAAAAATAAAAGGGATCAGTGGAGTTTTACACATTTTGGGCCTAGTCTGAAACCTACTATCAATAAGTACACGTAATGATGCATGTGTGCAAGTTGTTTTCTTTGACAAAGGGTGTCAGATGGACCATGGTCTGAGGAGCTATGGTACTCGCTAAGGGTGTTTGTGTGGGAACTTTGTTCCATATTGATGCATGCACTATTGAGTGTAATAGTTCTTCAATTATTGCAACTGAGAGATCTATAAGATATACACCTTCAGAATTGGAACCTCCTAAACAAGCCCTTGCTTCAAAAAGCAAGTTACCTGCAGAGAAGACAATGTTATGGCACCATAGATAGGGCAATACAGGTGAGAAGGGCCTACATGCCTTGAAAAATTAAAATATTGTTGATGGATTGAATGATTGTTCTCTTGAATTTGATTTTTGCAAGCATTGCATATATGGAAAACAAAATAGTGTTTAATTTTATTATAGATCTCACAAATCTTCTAGATTCTTATACTTAATTCATTCTAATGTATTTGGTAAATTTGAAATTAATTCAATTTCTAAGGCTTTGTATTATGTTTCATTCATTAATGATTATTATAGAAGGACATGTGTATATTTTCTTAGAATAAATATGAGGTTTTTAGTTCTTTTAAGGAGCTTAAAGTTATCTTATAAAATCATACTAGTAGGAAGATTAAGGTGTTGAGAACTGATAATGGAAGTGAGTTTTGTTATGCGGAATTTGATAGGTTTTGTAAGGATAATGGCATTGAAATACATAAGAAAACTTCGTATACCCTCAACATAACGGAGTTGTAGTATGAATGAATAGAATTTTGATGGGCAGAGCTAGGAGTATGCTTAGTGGAGTCAACCTAGAGAAGAAGTTCTAAGCAAAAGCGGATGATACTGCATATGTAACACACCCGACCCCTAAGTACCCTTTTAAGGGATGGGGCATCAAAATTTCGCTTTCCTTAATCATCTTGAATCCTCT
>JZKD02S0263850.1:0-20748 GCA_000966675.3 Picea glauca
TATGTTAATAATAGATTAACAATTTATTGCATTGTTCAGGGCATTCAGATGCAACATACTAGTCCATATACACCACAAAAAAATGGTGTTGTTGAGAGAAAGAATCACATATTAAGGAAATGGAAAATTGTGTGATCCAATCTGAGGGATTAAGTCCTCATTTTTGGGTGGAATCCATTAATTGTGCCAATTAAATAGTCTATTGCACTCCGACAAAGGATTTAAAAAATATAACATCAGAAGAAGCATGGAGTAAAATTAAACTAGATGTAAGCCACTTTCATGTGTTTAGCAATGAAGCATGGGCTCACATTCTTAATGAGAAAATGAAAGCATTACAGCCTAAAAGTGAGAAGTGCATTTTTGTTGGATTATGAAGATGTAAAAGGTTATAGAATTCTTCAACCTCTTTCCAATGAAATTATTATTAGAATAGATGTTAATTTTTATGAAAGTCTCTTGGTTTGCAAGCCTATTTTGATAGGTTTTCCATCTTCAACATGCGAGCCATATTTGGTGTTTGTGCTATCTTCTATTCTCAACTTTTATGTTAATGATTCTACTCTAGTTCTTCTTGAGATGATGATAGTGAGGATGAAAATCCACCTCCTCTTTCTCACCTTCCTCTAGTTGGGTCATTGAACATGAACCTGCACTAGCACCACAACTTCTCAAACTGATCCATGCAACACAAGAAACGGATGGTGATCTTGCAAGTGATCCTATAGATCAACTCATACATGTTCATAGTTCCAACGAGCCTCCTCTCTTTTGGCTCGAGTTTTAGAGACTCATGATCCATAAACATTTGCAGAAGCTTCTAGCCATCCAAATTGGAACACAACAATGAATGAATAATATTGTTCTTTAATGGTGAACAATACTTGGGATCTTGTACCTCTTCTGAAAGGAAAACTTGTTAGATGTAAATGGGTGTATAGAACTAAGTATGCATCAGATGGAAGTGTTGAAAAACATAAGGCCCAATTAGTTGCCAAACAATTTTCTCAAGTTGAAGGGATTGACTATAATGAAACCTTTTTCCCCCATATGTTACCACTTTATTTTCCACGTTAGGGACACATGGAGGACCTACTAACATTACCATGATGAGATACACTCTTCTTCTTTGGGTTTCGCATATTTTGAGGGAGGTTTCTCTTTGATTTCTTAACAAAGTGTGATCGGTCGTGGGTTGCATCACTAGATGCACGCGATCGGTTGCGAGTTGCATTGCTAACAACAAGTGATCAATTGTAGGCTACATTACTGTAGCTCGTGACTGCACCTATCACCTTCTAGAATTGATGAGTTACGAAGACATCAATGTTGGGTGAGTTGTTTGTCTTTTGACATGAGCTTGGGAACTTGTAATGCACTCGGAGTTCACCAAGTTCTATAGATATAGAAGCATCCCCTAGCCTCCACCATCAAACTATATAAAGAAGGCATTCCAAGGGTAGGAAGAGGAAGGGTCCATTACAGACTTATGTTGTAGGATTTCAGAGGAGCTCTTCTACAAATTTGGTCTTCATATTAGGTCAGCTTTGCTTGTGTGAAGGTTGAGAAGGAGCTAACAAGGGCCAAGGAGAACCTCAATCAAGACTCAAGGTAAACCATTGATTGATGTGCATTTTCTCCATTTTTAATATAGATCTACATGATTTTCCCCTTCCAATGTTGGTGTATTTAGTTGTAGATGATATAAATGTTCTTTCCTTGAGTATATAAGATTAGATATAGATTGGATTTGCAATTCCCTTATGCTTGAATAGGTTTGAGGATTAGTATTTGTTGTCTCCTTATGTGTAGGAGCTAGAGTTGGATATTTGGAGCTACATCAGCCAAGAATACACGAGGACAACCATTGGTAATAAGGTATGCCAGTCTATCTCCTAGCTTAAATAGGATCAAATCTAATAGATGTAGGAACTACCTTGTTGTTGTCTATCCTACAGTCTATCTCAGATCACGGGCATATCCAAGGGATTTCTCACATGTCTGTAGGGGGATTTCTCTGCAACACCGTGGCCAAAATGAATTCCATTTTCCTTGTTCTAGGCCTTTCTGCCTCACATAAATGGGAGGTCCATCGGATGGATGTTAAATTTTCCTTCTAGCATGCAGATTTGCAAGAGGAAATTTACATGGAACAACCCCCTGGCTATGTTCATAATGAATATATCCTTGTTTGTCGACTTAAGAAATCTATTTATGGTCTTAAGCAAGCTCCTCAAGCTTGATATGTTAAAATGGATAGCTTTCTTCTTGACACTGGTTTTCTAGATGTCATTCTGACACCAATGTCTATACCAAGAAAGTAGGTAACCATATCATCATACTTGTGTTTTATGTTGATAACCTTATTCTTATTGGTAGTGACCCCAAACTTTTAAACCGTGTGAAATCCAACTTTAAGAATAAATTTGAAAAGATAGACTTAAGTTATTTGCATTATTTCCTTGGTCTCCAAGTATTGCGAATGAATGAAGGAATTTCCCTTTCCCATTCTAAGTATGCATGTGACCTCTTCACTTCTTTCACATGGAAGATTTTAAACCAGCGCCTTCTCCCTTCCAGTCTGGAGTCAAACTTTCTACCACATGTATTACACCTGAAGTAGATGCCACTTTGCACCATCAATTAGTTGGTATCCTTTTATATTTGAATCATACCCATCCTAATATTTCCTTTGTTGTTGGTCTCGTTTCCTAGTATATGCAAACACCCCACAAGATCCATTGGAAAGCAACAAAAAGTATACTCTGGTATATTCAAGGTACAATTTAGTTCGAGATATATTATAGTTCAGGGGGGACTCTTTTGTTGGTTGGTTTCACTGATTATAGTTGGGCCAACAACCTTGATGATCCAAAGTATACTGTAGGTTATGTTTTCAGTCTTGGTTCTAGACCTATCACGTGGGCTTATAAGACACAACAAACTCTTTATCCTTCTTCAGTAGAAGCAGGTAATCGAGAAAAAATTAAACAAGTCAAGAAGTCTTATGGCTTGAACATATCCTTTCAAAGTTTGGATTCTAGTAGCATCAGTTGACTACACTATAGTGTGACATTCAAAGTGCCATCAAGCTCATTAAAGATCCAATTAAACATCAATGCAACAAACCCATTGAGATACACATGCACTTCATCAAAAATTTATTCAAGATCATGTTCTCAAATTGCTCTTTTTCCCTATAGAGGATCAAGTTGCAAACATTTTCACAAAGTCTCTTACAGAAGCAAATTTTTCCAAACTTTGATCTATGTTAGGAGTTTAATAAGTTTTCATTAAGGGGGGATAAGATTCAATTCATCCTTCCTTCTCCTATTGTGTCACCTTTGTAAATCCTTCAATCCTATCTCAAGTTGTTCTTAAGGGGGAATGTTAGGATACTTAGACACTTATGAGGTAGTTAAGATCAACTTGGTTTAATGTGTCCTTAGGTAAAGTATGCATCAATATTCATTTGTAGTTATGTAATCTAATGATCATGATATGTTCTAGACATAAAGTGATTTGATGGTTCATAATATCCTATATACTAACAACTATAATGATTTGTGGCTTAACACCCAATTGGTCCATGATCTATATTCAAATATCATGGAGGGTCATTTGTTGATGATAGATAGTGAGAAACTCATATGCAAAATTATTTTCTTTTGCATTCATATATTGCCTCAATTGGTCGTGTTGGTTGGGTCCATGGATTGTTTTCCTCTTTGAGGGTTTTAATCACGTAATACACTTGTGTACTGATCTTTGATATGTTTGTGTGATTTGTTGGTTAAGGTGTTTGACCTAATCACGTAATACCATGTTTGTTGAACACCTTCCTCCCACTGTAACACTAACCACTCAATGCAATCCCCAAAGTTAAATTAAAATAATAATATATAATTTGCATGTGAAGGTTAGGTGCCAAGTGGTTTCATAATAACATGCAAGTCCAAATATTTTTTTTCTAGTTAACAACATCTGGGAAAAACCCCTGGGTACTTTCCCTCACTTCGAGGATGGTACCCAGGGTAAACCCTAGATTCTTCAAGGCTCAACAATATAAAATCCATTACAACAATATACTCATTATGAGCTCAACATGTCACTTATGAAAATAGAACTTGGGTGGGGGAGGATAACACTCCAACCCACAACCACATGGGCTAGACCCAATTGATAAACATGCAAGTCCAAACATGAATTAGCTTAATTAAACCTTTTTAATATGCTCAAACTAATATTCCATTATTTTTTCTTTACTTTCCTTTTGCATTTATTTTTCCCAAAAATGCACTTTTGTGTTACTTAGTTGAGTATTTGTCACCCAAAAGCACCAATTAATACAATATCAATGGTGTACAAGTGTGGGGTGTACATGTGTATCTATCATGTGTAGGTTTCACACCAGCCTAATAAGTAGACAACAAACATCCTTATGATGTGACACATGTTTTTCATTTAATGCATTAAATTTAATGTGCAAACAAAGTAAAAGAAACAAGCAACCATGAAATCAACACATGCAATCCACCAGCCACCCTTCATCCATTCTACACCATTTTTAGCCACCATAAAACCACTCTCAGTTCTTGAATGGCCCTGCTCACCATGGCACAAGTTCCTCTGTTAAGACTAGTGATATGTCAATTGATATGGGATGGACATAACATCTCAGCCCACTCAAGAATGCATCAAGCATTGGAAGTCTCCATCACAACTCTAGAGGGGTGTGAGTAAAACTCTATCCATCTCCCCAACCCTCGGGAAATAAGGTTGCCTCATGCCCCTCCTCGTCTTGAAAGCCCAAAGGTTCTAGGCATTGGTAGTCTTGGTGACTTTAGATCCAATTCATATAGAGTAGTTGATATATAATTTGTGATTGTTCCATATCTCATCCTAGGCCTAATCACAAGATCTAATGAGATCCTTTGTGGGTATAAGCTCCCATGAGATCTAGTACCAAAAATGGCCATCTGGATAATCAAATCAAAACACTGAGACACTACACTAGGATAGTATGTTATGGTAGGTCATAATTTTTCGAAGCATATAAATCTTGTTTCCGAAGATTACATTGATATCACTTTGTTGCATCAACGAGAATAATGAAGGATTGCAATTGGAATAATTTGATTTTAGTCCATAATAAACAATTCTTAGTATATAGATAGATAAATGGTCAAGCTAGAGGAAGACGACTAAGAAGCTAGGGTTCTCATAAAGAGCAGGGTTTCTACATCTACTCGGGGGTGAGCTTGAAGGGCAAAGCGATGATCATGTGGGAGAGGCAAATCCAGTTTTTTATGAAGGTCTGGTTCCGAGGAAGAAGAAGTGATACATTCAAATTAACTCTAATGAGAGGAAGTCCTTTCTTTCTTGTTGTTATCACTCCATAAATTCTTTTGGTTGAGAAAACAAATGAAAGAGGTAACCTACAGACCAACTTTAAGACCGAAAACTAGCCCTTTTGACCTAGAGAGAGCTCTCTCTGAGACTTAGTCTCTACAGATATTGGATTTGAATTGTTAGCTAGGTTTATTGTGTTCGTGAAATGTTTCTAGTTATATTGGCAAGGAAATACAAAACCTTGGGCCATGGAGTCAAATTCTAGAAAGTAAGAGAAACAAATGACTTGGCAACTAAAACTTGAGAGGATAAAGGCTAAGCATGCAATGATCTTTCAGTTCAAATGTCCTTGTGTGTGGCGAGAGAAAAAGTACATAAAGCAACTCAGAGCACCATTGGAGATGAATTCTAAATTACTTAGAAGAAAACACAGGACTTTAAATGTCGAAGTCTAAAGCACCGCGCGATGAATTCTAGACTTATTAAACTTTCCAATTTAAACAGAATAAAGACATGGATATACAGAAAATAGGAAGTACATACATAGGCAAGATCACAATACATCAAACCACCATAATTAGAATCTTTTCATCAAAGTCTTGGGACCTTTGCATTATATTTTAATCGGGTTCGAAAGTTACATTCAATAGTCAATTGTCTACACTACTTTACCAACCAACCTGACTTACATTAAAGAGATGCAATATATAGAAAAAGATGTGCCCCTTGGCCTGCCATGCTCCAAACTACTACTCCTAGAATTTTAGCTCTGGTTATTCCCTGCTAGATGATCTTTCGAATGGAACTTACTAAGAATAAGAAACCCGATTGTACCCAATAATATCACAATCGATGTCTTTACCATGATCGTTTAGTCATCAGCAAGATTCCATCATTAGGAAGTGATGCATCGACGTTTCTCCTTTGAAGGGTCAACTGAATGATCGAGCACTTCTGTCAGAATTATGCCACCCAGTGTAACGGGCTTTGATTGTTGTCACGTGATCATTGGTTGTAGTATGCATGTGGCGGGTTGGTATGGTGGATGATTGTGGACTATCACTCGTGCTTTCCAGATGGCGATGATGGTCAGGGGATCGTGCATCTCCTTCAAAGCTATTTTGTGTTCCCCCTACACTTGTCCTTCTCGACAGGTGGGTTTTTAGCATCCGCGAGACGTATATCCACCACGCGGATACACGTCATATTTCTTTATTCTCGGAAGGAAATAGGACACGAGGAGAGAGGAATTTCATTCCACGTTCAAAAAGAAAAAAACGGGGTCGGGTCAATTATGTTTCTGGCCTCACTTGCAATCTTGATACTCTAAGCATCTTCTTGAGAGACCAGTTGCACATTTTCAAATTATTTACCTATCTTCGCAAGACCGTGTTCCCCTTCAGCTTCATTTGAGCACTAGCCAGAGCCGCGCGAATGTTTTCCATGGTCGGTCCACATTCCTTAAAGTGCTCCATGATTCTCTTCTCGGACATTCTTTGTTCCTCGCGCAACTGGATGATCATGTCTTGCACTTCTCTGAGTTATTTCTTGAGCCAATTTGCATTCCCCGAGTCCTTTCTACTAACTACTTTCTCAATTGTTTGCTCTCCTGGTACAACTCAGCAATAGAAAGTTGCGCTTGCTTTAGCTATTGCGATGACTCCCGAACATCCATGCTTTCAGTGTCTGGCCTTCTCCGTCTATCACAGATTTCCCAGATTGAACCGTCGATAGGTTCTATCCGAACAATGTGCATGAGTAACTTCTCGGCAACAAATTGGGTGCACGGTTCGTTTGGAGCTTGGGCCTCCCCGGGCTCCCTATTCTTCCTTGGCCTTCCTCTTTTCTGGGGTACTAGTTGTTGGGGTGATGAACCTTCCATTTTCTTTCCTTTTCTTGTAGCCCCCTCTATTCCTGCCTCTGGGTTGCAAGATGTTGTTTCTTCCATGGGTAGAGAGGGATCTTTTTTGGGGTCACTAGGGATGTCGACCAAAAACAAAAACAAGCCCTAGTCCTTTCCCAGTCGCCTCAATTCCTCAAATATCAACAACTTGATTAATGAGATATGAGATAAGTTCTTCTTCGGCTGGTTTGATTTATCTTGGACGTTTTTCACCATTCCTCCTAGAATTTGGTGCAAGAAGAAAGGTAAGTTCAAAGGCCTCTTCCTTGTGAAATGCATTAGCAACCTGACGTGATGTGGGTATATTCTATTAGACCTTCTTTCACAAGTGAAATACTTTCTAATCACCTTCAGAAGTTTCTTAAAAGGCTCATGTAGATACCGACTCGGAACACCCGTTCCGATTTTCCCATTCAAGCAGTTTGGTTTGATGAATTCTTCATAGCATAGCACATCCAAAGGCATGCCCTTAGACCAACTTTCACCGCACTGAGGGATCTTTGTCATGGCTGACAGAGTTTCCTCCATCACCCGAAATGTGATTCCTGTAATAACCACGTGGAACCCATTAAATCTGAGCGCGGACTGTTCCGCCAGTTTCACATTGTATCCTTGGTTTTTCTCGCCATAGTGCATGCATCCGACCTGTTCAAAATATGCCCTAACATTTTGATCTTCATTGATTAACGCCAAGTCTTGAGGCTGAAGCCTCATATCTTTGCCACTTCACGCCCTCCTCCATATGTCTTGGGATATTTTCATGATGCAACGTGTGTTTTTTTTTCACGCGTGGTAACAAAAGATGACACCCTCTTCGCACAGAAAATGGAGAATGATATTCTTTGTCGAGACTTGTCGGAGTGGCAGTGGAAAAAACTTTGCGCGATGAGCGGAAATGACTTTAGGAATTCACTACATGGCCCCCATGTGCTATGAAGACTCTCGACACAGGAACAGGTTGATGCTGGGATAATGATAATGATAGGCTCATCGCAGTAGAAAGCGCGACAAAAAATTCGGACGTGACAAGGAAAAACTATGAGGATGAAAAGATGACCACGAGAGGAACTGTCGCCCGACAAACTAGATTGTGGCAAACTCCAACAAGCTCCAAACCATGTTTTGAGATGGAGAAAACGCGGAAATATTAACTAACCAGGTTCACGACATAGCTGATGGAAATCGACTTTTCCACAGTGAGAAAACTCTGGACTTGCAAGAAAAATCACAGACAACGCATAAAATTGGATAGTAAAAGAGAAACACTCATAGTTACTGGCATTTATAACTGAACGGGAGACGCATGGAATCATGACAGAGGATGTTTAATCCATGGTGACGATAATTTACAATTCACACATGTTTGATTATGACGCCCCTTCCTGACTCGAAGGGTCAGCTCCGCCACTTGTTGACTTYGACCCATTCGTTGCTCARTATCTAACCTCACACATTACAACACATGAACCATGAATCATCTAGGACTGAMTCTAAMTRAAAAAATGATGATGCTAACAGTTAGTTTCAACGRGGATGTTATCCTCTCGGTGAGGTGGCAAAGAACAACAGACCAGGTGCCTAACCATTGGGMTTTATTTGATTTGCAGACTCTAAAACAACGGAAAAGACTCACCCTAGACCTTCTTGACATAGTCACAACCAGAGTCAGCRTAAACTTAGGGCCTTCACTCCGGGCTTCAGTTTTTTGYTGACTACTGACTCGAAACGTCTTCTTTGAAAACATAAAAAATGGTTATTTACAATAAYGTGAAAATTGAAACAAACCACACTAAACCAGATAATRTTTAAGSAACCTTCCATTCACAGGTCCCCCACCAGTGAGTTCACCATTAATCTCTTGTAGCAGATATGYGTTGTTCCYGTGATACRYRACAATCCTGAATGGCCCCATCTAAAGATAATCAAATTTTCCATGCTTTCCTTTGTCTTCATTCCTCGCGTCCCACTTCAGCATGAGATCATTTACCTTGAARTCCTCCTGCTTAGAGTGCTTGTCRAAAATCTTCTTCATCTTGTCTTGGTGAAGCTKTGATYGGTTGAAAACCTACTCCCTCATTTGTTGTRCRTGAACTAATTGATTTATCCTCSTCTGAGCGTCGTTTGGTTCARCCTCTTGCTCTTGCAGCAACCTCCTGACGGGAAATCCCAGCGAGGTGGGGAATACTGCCTCTACGCCMTATACAATTTGGAACGATAATGTGGAGATGGACTTTTTGGTAGTGATTATRTCAGCCCATAGTGCGTAGATAAGCTTCTTGTGCCAGGCCTTCTTGTTGTCCTGCAGGAGCCTTTTAATAATCTTGGTTAAGCTTTTGTTGGATGATTCTGCCAATTSATTACCTTGTGGGTAATAAGCYGTAGAATGTCCCAAAKTTATGTTGTAATCGTTACAAAAATTCTCTGTCTTCTTGGACTTGAACGTTGTTGCATTATCYGTGATGATATTTACAGGGCACCTGWACCTAGACAAGAYATTGGTCTCCAAAAACTGAATGATAACTRTGTCGGTAGCTTGCCTTGTGGGTATCGCTTCGATCCATTTGGTGAAGTAGTYTGTGGCTATTAGTATCCATTTATGTTGAGCCAAGGATGGCGGATGGATTTCTCCTATAAAGTCCAGACCCCATTGCATGAAYGATGCTTCAACAGAGATAGGTTTCAACAATAGAGGTTGCAACTTTCTTTTTCCATCGAATATCTGGCATTTGTGGCAACTGGAAACTTCCTTGTATACATCTGTGAAAATATTGGGCCAGTAAAATCATGCCCTCAATATTTTATGCGCGGTGGTATTCCAGTAATGATGCCCCCCACAGTCCCCTTTGTGGAACTGCTTGATAGTCRTTCTGTGTCTTCTTCCAACAAACAATTTAGCMAGATCCCTGTTGGATCTTTCCAATACAGAGAGTTATCTAGGATGAAAAACKTAGCCGCCTTCAACTTCAAAAACCTAGMCTTGGTTTTGMTTAACCCTAGAGGAGCTTGCAAATTTCTCAATATGTAAATGATGTCAACRGACCAAGGTGAATCGATGAATTTMTGAGATACCTGCGGAACTGCTTCTTCTTGAGGGTTCTCTGACAGATYAACAATGAAGTTTATTCCCAAAACATCAYAGTTCRACTGTGCCATCAATTTTTCAAGCCACTRRCCCTTAATTAKCTTTGTAGGCTTGATTTTGAGGTCATATTCCAGCATGACTACAATCCATTTACCTCTTCTCCCCTTAGGGTCAGGCTAAGTCAGGATATCCTTGACGGAATTGCTAGGCACATAAGCAATGATGTGGGAATGCAGTATATACGTCTTGAATTCCTTGAGGGATTTCACTAAGGCGTATGCTTTTTTTTCCATGATATCATACCTCAGTGGGGAGCCTCTCAATGTCTTGTTGAAATAGGCTATAGGATTTTTGAAAATCTGCTCGTCCTTCTGTAACAGGACGCCAATGATGGTGTGCTCCGAGGCGAAGGAGAATAAGATAAAATCCTTTGTGAAATATGGGTTGGCTAATACGGGAGATTTCGTCAACGCCACCTTGATGTATTCAAATGATTTCCTRGCTTCGGGGGTCCATTCTATCTCATTACCTTTTCTGAGCATACTCGTGATGTGCTTTATAATTTCAGCTAGATTCGGCCCTWAACCTCCTYGGAAAATTCACCTTTMCCAGGAAAGACTGTACCACTTTCTTGCTCCGAGGAGTGTTGATCTTCAKAATCCCTTCCACCCTGTTGGGGTCTATCTTTATGCCTTCCTTTGAGATGATGTGCCCCAACATTTTTCCTTCTTGCATCCCGAAATTTGTTTTTTTTTTTCGGATTTAATGATATGCCAAACTTTCTGCATTTCTATAAGACCTTCTTYAGATGCTCAAGATGTTGTTSRTCAGAGTCAGAAAATAATGTGATGTCATCCAGGTAGATCACGATAAACTTGTCTTTCTCCTCAGCAAATKCTATATCCATAGCCCTMTGGAAAGTAGCTCCAACGTTCATAAGACCGAAAGGCATCTTTGCATACATGAACRTACCCCACGGTGTCGTAAAGGTTGTCTTCTCCGGTCRTCTGGGTGTACCATGATCTGATTGTAATCGRAAAAACCGTCCAACATCGACATTTTATGGGATCCAACTGCCATCTGYAGGATGTATTCCATCTTAGGAAGCAGGTAGTTGTCTTTGAGAGATACTCTGTTCAAGTTCTGAAAATCCACACATAACCTTATTYCGTYGCTCTTCTTCCTTACAGGAACAAGGTTGGCCACCCATTTTGAAAATCTCAAAGAAACAATAATTTTGGCATCAAATAGTTTCTTTACCTCTTTTTCAATCAGCAGCAGTAGCGRGGGATTGATTTGTCTTAGMTTTTTCTTGAAAGGTTTTTTATCCTCCTTAATGGGAATAACATGTTGAATTACTCTAGTGTCATAGACTTTCAAGTCTTCATAACTCCACGCAAAAATGTCAGGAAAATATTTCATGAGGTTGATATATCTCTGCTTGATCTTCGGATTGAGTGTCTTTGACAATCTGATTATATTTGGATTCTCTTGAGTCCCTATGTTGCAATCCTCAATATCTTCATCATTCGCAGTGATCCTGGGATTTTTGGCTACATTATTTTCATCACGCAACTTTTCTAATGGAACCAATCCTTTGGGGATGAGGTTGTTTTCTAGTTTCACTATATCCCTTCCAGCTATCTAGTTCTGAAAGAGGTCGTCATCACTACGCGCAGCTCCGTCTTCATCTTCTTCGCAATAACACTCATCATCGATGTTTACGTTAGCAAAATTGTCACTCATTTGGAGGAACCTCGCCACCTTTTTGTCATCTTCAAACACCTACCAATACTTGATATTATTGGGTATTGTGGGCTTGTGTTTGACTTCAATCTCATACTTCATGTTGGGAAAAATTGGAATTTTACACACTGAAGTTGAGGTGGCCAAGGCATTTGCAATTTGATTTTTCCCCCTAAGGATCACTGACAAATTATACTCTGAGAACTTTTCGAGGAGGTCCAACACTAGATTTATATATGCTCTCAATCTAGGGTGCTTGGACTGGTATATACCCTTCACTTGATTTATGATGAGCTCAGAGTCTCCATGCACCGCTATCCTACAAGCGCCCAATTCTTTTAAAGTTCTCAGACCCAAAATTAGTGCCTCATACTCAACCATGTTATTTGTACAATCAAAGGTGATCTTGTAAGAGTAGAGCTTGGAGCCAACCTTGGGAGGATTTATCCATACATCGGCTCCAACTCCTTCCTTGCTGACAACTCCGTCGAAGCTCATATTCCACATTTTGTTTTCTGCGTGGTTTCTCATCTGTGCATTCCTCTGCTCGATGTGTGGCCTTATCTTTGACAGTTATGACAATTGTCAGCTCCTCCCTTTCAAAAATTAGGTCGTTGTAAAAAATAGAGGAGCCAATTTCGGTGTCGACATAGTAGATAGGATGATTGTTCAGTTGGGTCTTGCTACTCACCATGCACTTGACAAACACCTCTCTGTACAGTCTTCTTTCTTGGCCGAAAACAGGGATGGTAGCATAAGACATGTCCATCTGCAAGGTTCCCTTTAATTTTGTGGCCCACGATCTGGATAACAGCATGCCGAATTTTGGGGGGATGTCAGCCACCACCACATCCATGACCATATTCTTCAATGGAATTTGAGATAACGGCCCAACCAAATCTTTGATCATACCCAAACATTTCACCTTTCTTGATTCGAAAGAGAAAAGATCCTTATAAGGTCTGGTGATGTCCAAGCCTAACTCGTCCATGACCACCTTGGGCATGAGATTGTGCAACGCGCCCGAATCCAACATGGTGTTATGCAAATTCATGTCATGTATTTTGAGGCTGACATAGAAAGGGGGAACATCCTCAGTATCACTAGTTTCTTCTACGCGCAGACCAAATAAGATGGCAGGATGGTCATATTGGACGTTCAAGGTGTCAGGAGCCTCTTCCATCTTTAACATTTTAACGATATGATCCCTATAATCTCCCTTCTTGATGAGATCATTAAAAGGAATGAAGATTTTAATTTGTCCTTTTCGTTCTCAAATTTAAAGGGAGGAGGAGATTTATCTACCTCTTTGACGCACTTTTCCTTACTCGCCTCTGATGCTTTCTTTAAATATTCCTCCTTTGACTTTCCTTTCTCTATCGCGTCCCTTTCTGGATTGTCTTTCTTTGGTCGGCTTGAGGAAGGAGTGTTCACTTGAGGTTCTTTTGTGGGATTCGTCTGCTGAGGCTTTGCGGACGTATTTCTACTCCTGAGGTTTTATTGCTTTTGAAACTGCATGATTGCATTGTGATATCCTTTCTTGAACTCCTCCATTTCCGAAGACAATGTGTCCTCAGTATTCAACATAATACCATCATTTGCGTCCATGAATTGATCGTGTTATCCCTTTGTTAAGAACATATGTGTATTTGTGTCATCGCGACAATGCATCTGGTCTTGGATCATCTGATCAAAGTCTTCATTTGTGTAGTTCTTTTGGAATGGAGGTATTATTTGTTGATCATCGTGCTCTCTCTGATCCCTCTGCCTGATCTGCGGGACTGGAGCCCTTCTAAAGTTTTTATTTATGGGCTGGAAATCATTTTGCTCCCTGGTAGCGGGCTTGTTCTCCATGGACATCCTTTCCATCAGCTTCTCCATAGTCTTCATCATCAAGTTGAACTTGTTGTCCAACGATCCAGACGTAGAGGGTTGTGTGTCTCCTTGGGGATTCTTTCCATTTCTGTCAAAATTTTGTTTGATATTTCCCGATGCCATCAGTTTAACTTTGACTTCGATTGCGTTTCTCATCATAGACCCTAAAGTAGTATATCTTCTTTCTCTCAGCAACGAGGCGAAATCGTTGTCAAAGGAATCGACATATTGAAGTTGCGCAACTCTGAGAGGTGGCTGGACTTCTGTGGGGATTGAGTTGTAGAACTTCATGAATCTAGCTGAAACCTCTTGCACCATTTCCTCTGGTGATCTTTTCATATTGTTATATTGAGTTAGTAGTTGCAGAGGATTCTTTTTGTCTACCCATCTGGCAAGAAACGATGTTTCAAACGCTGTGAAATCGGGGATAATCGTTGCTCGAAGGGCCTTAAACCACTTCCTGAACTCCCCTGAAAGACTCTACGTGAACAATCTCATTTTCACATCCTCATGATCAACCTATTCTAGGTCAACAAAATCATTGAACCAGTCCAAGTGATTTTTGGCAGAGGCATTTCCTTTGGCATCATATAGCTTAATACTCTGATTATAGTTATGGGGAAAATCATGCAGTTGGGTTGGTAGGGCAAGAGGGGAGGATCTGACGACCATTACTCTAGGAGGGTTTGGAATTCGCGAAATGCTTTGAGTGGGATTACAACAGCTCGCGGTATTTTGTTTGGTATCAAAGATTAAAAACTCTTCTCATCGAAGACTATCTCATCCAAGTAGATTTTTTTATTTAGACCTAAACAAGGTTTGTTTGAATAGTGTATCGAAATCAAGGTCGTCAATGCTTTGTACACCATCCTTGGATAAGGATAGGTTTATGTCCAGATAATAGAATGGGTCTGACACCTCTTCCTTTGCCCTGCGCATAAGTTTTTTGGGATCAAACATGGGTGCTACAGGGTCCGGATCAGGGTTGGCTCTGGTAAAAACTGTTTTTGGAGCCAGGATTTCTGAGTTGTACTACTCTATGCTACTGGTCTTATTTGTTGGAGTCGTCAGGGTAAAGGTTTCAACCAATATAGACGTCTAACCCACGATTACCCTCAGGGGTCAAAACTACAGCTTTAGTCATTCTCCCAGGGAAATTTTTATTCAATTTTGTCCCCAACAACGGCACCAAGATGTTAGCACTCCGTAAATTTGTTTGGCTAAGAAAACAAATGATAGAGGTAACCTATAGACCAAATTTAAGACCGAAAACTAGCCTTTCTGACCTAGAGAGGGCTCTCTCTGAGACTTAGTCTCTAACAAATAATGACTTTGAATTATCGGCTAGGTTTATTGTGTTCGTGAAATGTTTTTGGTTATGTTGGAAAGGAAATACAGAACCTTGGGCCATGGAGTCAAATTCCAGAAAGCGAGAGAAATAAATGACTTCGTAACTAAAACTTGAGAGGATAAAGGCTAAGCAGGCAATGGTCTTTCAGTTCAAATGTCGTTCTGTGTGGCGAGAGAAAAAGTACATAAAGCAACTCAGAGCACCATTGGAGATGAATTCTAAATTACTTAGAAGAAAACATAGGACTTTAAATGCCAAAGTCTAAAGCACCGCGCGATGAATTCTAGATTTATTAAACTTTCCAATTTAAAAGGAATAAAGACATGGATATATAGAAAATAGGAAGTACATACGTAGGAGAGATAACAATACATCAAACCACCACCATTAGAATCTTTTCATCAAAGTCTCAGGATCTTTGCATTATATTTCAATCGGGTTCAAAAGTTACATTCAACAGTCAACTGTCTACACTACTTTGCCAACCAACCCGGCTTACATTGAAGAGATGCAATATATAGAAAAAGATGTGCCCCTTGGGCTGCCATGCTCCAAACTACTACTCCTATAACTTTGGCTTTGGTTATTCCCTACTAGATGATCTTTCGAATTGGACTTACTAAGAATAGGAAACTCGAATGTACTCAATCATGTCATAACTGACATATTTACCATGATCGTTCGATCATCAACAAGATTCCATCATTAGGAAGTGATGCGTCGGCGTTTCTCCTTTGAAAGGTCACTCGAATGATCGAGCACTTCTGTCATAATTCTTCCATCCTGTGTAACGGGCTTTGATTGTTGTCATGTGATCATTGGTTGTAGTATGCATCTGATGGGTTGGTATGGCAGATGACCGTGGACTATCACTTGTGCTTTCTATATGACGACGATGGTCAGGGGACCACGCATCTCCTTCAAAATTATTATGCGTTTCGCCTACACTTGTCCTTCTCAACAGGTGGGTTTTCAACATCCGCGTGACGTATATCCACCACGCGGATACCCGTCAGATTCCTTTCTTCCCGACAAAAAACATGGCACGAGGAGAGAGGAATTTCATTCCACGTTCAAATATAAAAAAATGGGGTCAAGTCAATTATGTTTCTGGCCTCATTTGCAGTCTTGATACTCTAAGCTTCTTCATGAGAGACCAGTTGCGCCTTTTCAAATTTTTTACCTATCTTCGCAACCGCATTCCCCTTCAGCTTCGTTTGAGCACTAGCCAGAGCCGTGCGGACGTTTTCCATGGTCGGTCCACATTCCTTGAAGTGCTCCGTGATTCTCTCCTCTGATATTCTTTGTTCCTCACGTAGTTGGATGATCATGTCTTACGCTTCTCTGAGTTGTTTCTTGAGCCAATTTGCATTCCCTTCTCGGCTCTACAACGTTGATGTTTCGACAGTCCTTTCCACTAACTTCTTTCTCAATTCTCTTTTCTCCTGGTACAACTCGACAATAGCGAGTTGTGCTTGCGTTAGATGTTGCGACAGCTCCTAAACATCCATGATTTAAGTGCCCAGCCTTCTCCATCTATCATAGATTTCTCGGCTTGAACCCTCGACAGGTTATAGCCGAACAACGTGCATGAGTAACTTCTTAGCAACAGATTGGACACATGATTCGTTTGGAGCTTGGACCTCCCCGAGCTCAATATTATTCCTTGGCCTACCTCTTTTCTGGGGTACTGGTTGTTTGGGTGACGAGCCTTCCGTTGTCTTTCCTTTTCCTGCATCCCCCTCTATTCTTGCCTCTGCACTGTGAGATATTGTTTCTCTTGTAGGTAGAGGGAGATCTCCTTTGGGGTCCCTATGGATGTCGTCTGTAAACAGAAACGAGTCCCAGTCCTTGCCCAGTCGCCTCAATTCCTCAACTATCAACAACTTTATTAATGATATATGGGATAAGTTCTTCTTCGACTGGTTTGCTTTGGCTTAGACGTTGTCCACCATTCCTCCTATACTTTGGTGCAAGAAGAAAGGTAAGTTCAAAGGCCTTTTCCCCATGAAATGCATCAACAACCTGACGTGATGTGGGTATATTCTGTCAAACCTTCTTTCACAGGTGAAATAATTTCTAATCACCTTTAGGAGTTTCTGAAAAGGCTCGCGTAGATACCGACTCGGAACACTCGTTCCAATTTTCCCGTTCAGGCAGTTTGGTTTGATGAATCCTTCATAGCATAGCACGTCCAAAGGCATGCCCTTAAACCACCTTTCACCACGCTAAGGGATCTCCGTCATGAATGACAGAGTTTCCTCCATCACTCGGAATGTGATTCATGCAATAACCACGCAGAACGCATTAAATCTAAGCGTGAACTGTTCCATCAGTTTCACATTGTATCCTTGGATTTTCTAGCCATAGTGCATGCATCTGACCTGTTCGAAAGATGCCCTGACATTTGGATCTTCATTGATTAGTGCCAAGTCTTGAGGCTCGTGCATCATAGCTCTGCCACTTCACGTCCTCTTCCTTATGTCTTGGGATGTTGTCATGATGCAACGTGTGTTTGTTTTGCGTGCACGGTAATGAAAGATGACACCCTCTTTGCGTGGCAAATGGAGAATGATATTCTTCGCTTAGACTTGTCGGAGTGGAAGTGGCAAAAAATTTGTACGATAAGCGGAAATGACTTTAGGAATTCACTGTGCGGCCCCCAAGTGCCATGAAGACTCTTGGCGCAGGAACAGGTCGATGATGTGATAATGATAACAATAGGCTCGTCACAGTAGGGAAGCGCGACAGAAAATTCAGGCGTGACAAGGAAAAACTCTGAGGATGAAAAGATGACCATGAGAGGAACTATCACCCGATAGACTAGCTTGTGGAAAACTCCAACAGGCTTCAAACCATGTTTTGAGACAGAGAAAACGCAGAAATCTTGACTGACCAGGTTCGCGACATAGCTGATGGAAATCGTCTTTTCCGCAACGAGAAAACTCGGGACTTGCAGGAAAATCACAGACAACGCATAAACTCGTATGGTAAAAGAGAAACATACGTGGTGACTGGAATTTATAATTGAACGGGCGAGGGATGGAATCATGACAGAGGACGATGAATCCATGGTGACGAGAAGTTTTGAAGCATGTTGAAGATTCATGCAGCACACTCGCGCGAGGGGTACACTTCGAAGTGTGCAAAGTACAGATGATAAGAGATGCAGAATATACACAATATGAGCATCGTGATTTCTTATCCTTTCTAACTTCATAATGAGGTGATGATGGTCATTATATCTATCGATGTGACCCTTACTCTAATAACTTGCCTCAACCTCTAGCACGTAAATTCCCTCTTTCTGATAAGACCCGACCTTTTGGGAAAACACCTTTATAGTTCACACATGTTTGATTATGACACCCTCTCCCGAATCGAAAGCCCAGCTCTGCCGCTTGCTGACTTCAACCCATTCGTTGCTCAGTATCTAGCCTCACACGTTACAACACATGAACCATGACTCATCTAGGACTGACTCTAACTAGAAAAAATGACAGAGCTAACACTTGCGACTAGATTCTAGAAGGCATGTGGATGCTAAGGGATGGAGCCTTGTTTGGTTACTTTTGCAGAAGAAATACTTTACAAACCAAGCCACTCTCGTGGATTGGGGAGACATGGGGCAAGGTAATTCCTAGTAAGGTCAAAATATCTCCTATTAAATGGGGGTTTTCCTTGTTTTTCTTTGAAAACTAGAAGGATAAGGAAGTGATTTTGAATGGAGGGAAATGGCTCTATGGAGATGCAGGTCTATTTCTTTTCCCTTGGTATGAGTACTTTGATTCCTCTTGGGAAAATAGAGATAGGAAATTGTTGTGGGTTTGGATGGAAATTTTACCTCCCCACCTATGGAATTCAAAAAATTTGAAATCCATAGGGGATTCTTTGGGATCCTTTCATTAATGTGCATCGCATGAAACCCTAAATCTGGAAGTTGTTCCCCACATTCTTGTTTTAATGGATATGAATGGCGATATTCTAGATAAATATTTTTGTAATGTGGAGACAAGTATTGGATGCAAGAATTGGATTATAAGAAAATACCATTCCATTGTTAATTTTGTCACAACATTGGTCATATTATGCGAGAGTTCCCAAGGAGGGCATTTACGCATAAGAAATAGAGATCTTATTGTGGTCATAGTGGATATAGACTTCAAGGGGAGGACGACGATGGAGTTACCCTTGTGGTCATGAGGTGAATAGAGGCTCACACTATGCATCACTTGCCTTGGACTCCATCTTGAGACCACTAGGACGAGGAGGTGAATGGAGGCTCACATTCTACATCACTTACCTTGGACTCCAGCTCAAGATCACTGGGAGGAGGAGTACTCAAATTTGATGAGGGCATAACATCAAACGTTCCTTTCTAAATCATCTTGCTACCCATATTATCCTAAGTCCCTATCCATGCTTTGCCTTCATCCATAAATTGGATATGCGGTGTGAGTGATAGTTCTATAGGTCTTGATGGAGGAAACAATATCTCACGCAAGAATATTGCTCAAATGGTGAATGGGTCAACAACTTTTTCTGTTTTGCCAGATCCAAAAGCT
Source organism: Picea glauca (assembly GCA_000966675.3). Taxonomy (NCBI): domain Eukaryota; kingdom Viridiplantae; phylum Streptophyta; class Pinopsida; order Pinales; family Pinaceae; genus Picea; species Picea glauca. Next base: position 19,875 of record JZKD02S0263850.1, read on the forward strand.
ATAATTCATTTAGCTTCGATGGAGTGCAATGGTCTCATAGTTCGAGAGTTTGAAGGTGATCCTCCAATACTATATATGTTTCCAAAACTTCAAGGAGCAAGGATTGCTTCTTCTGTGATTACTTCATAGGAGATAAAGTTGGATGAGTCTACTTGTAAGGTTGACTTGATTGTTCTTGGTGAAGAATATCTCACATTTCATTGAAGTATTTTTCATCTTCTCATCAAATTCATGGTTCATTTAGAGATTGGGAGGTGATTTAGGAGGATAATAAGTCTCCTAGTTGTGTTTTGTGGGTGATTATTATGAGTCTTCCTTCTCGACTTTGGAGGCTTCTCTCTCTTTAGCTTGAGTGGATTATAAGGTTCCAGGAGATCAAAGGTCCATACCCAAGGAGCATGGCAACTTTACTTCTAAAAGGTAAGAGGCATAGGTATATGAATATGTTGGATCTTTCCCTGTCTAGTTCTTAGATGAGGGGGTTGAGGTCTCTAATGTAATATAATTAGGGTGATGCCCCTTTGGGGAATTTTTTGAAGTAGTCATTGTAGGACTATTTATAGGTAGTTTTTTTGTGAGGATTTTCTTCTTTGGCTTGGATATGTTATTAAGGTGGCTCTTTTTGAGGCATGTGTACAGTGAGGTCTTTGGATTCACTTAATTTTTGTGATTATAATTTCTTTTGAGGTTTTGTGAGTGTTTGTTTATTCTTTGAGGGAGTGTAACCAACTATAGGACTAGGCCTCTCAAATAGATAAGTGATCTCTTAAGCAAATTTGATGTTTTTGTTGTTGTAGGATTGCTTCGTGTAGAGATTTATAAATGAAAAAACATGACTTTTCTCACTTTTCTCCATAAAAATAAAGAAACAATC
>JZKD02S0263861.1:8477-19694 GCA_000966675.3 Picea glauca
AATATTGGGTCCATTACCCAAACCTTTGTGCTATGGGGCTTTCTTCAAGGGTTGACATCAATGACAACCAACCTTAATCAACACATACTGTCGGTCTCACACTGTGCATACTGTGATTTTCTCTTTCTTACAGTTCAACTCATTTTTCATTCAGAACCACCAACCCCACACAGTCACTACGTTTTTCTTTTATACACTACAACCCCTTTAGTTACCCCTCAAATCCCTAGAACAACGCTTCAACAACTAAAATGTCAACCATCCAAGAACCATGATTCGGTTCTGCTAACTGAATCGTAACTGAACAATTAATCGTGAAGAGAAACAATAGCCCTTCGATCATATTTCCAAGTATCCAACACCATTGGATTACAAGCACAGGGTCTCGTGTTGATTTCTCCATTTCTCATTTCGGTATTTCGACATTTCGGCATTCCTGTGGTGAAGAGTCTCGACACTCCAAGTCGCAATTCCTGAAACTCTGAAAATTTTTATCTCCACTAGCATCTTCCCCTCACGTGACCACCAGTGGTGACCACAGGCTTCGCCAAAAGGCATTTCGTAATTTTTCATTTCGGTATTTCATGATTTCACATATCGCAAGTTCGAGAGGTTAGGGAACCCCATTCCTTTGAATTTCTAGTCAGCAAAATGACAATCTTTAGCCACATGTCCTGTGGACCCAACGGTCTAGATTTTATCATGATTTTGAAACTTCATGGGCCTTCGTCGTGTCTGATAAACAGTCTAGATCAATCCTCGATCCGACGGCTAGGATTATTTCATGATTTCGCATATCGTGAGTTAGAGAGGTTAGAGCACTCCTTCCTTTGACCTTTCAGTCAGTGAAATGCCAATATTTCTCCATGTGTCCTTTGGCTTCAACGACCAGGATCATTTTACAAATTCACGAGACTTCATTGTGCCTGATCAACGGTCCAGGATATCCCTTTGATCAACGACTCAAATTAATTTGTGATTTCATCATTCTTGTCGTGAGTTTCCTTGACACCTCCAACTCCCAGTATCCGAAACTCTGAAATGGAGATTAAGTCGTGGTTTCGCATTGCACGATTTTTTGCCTTGAGTTGCTTCCTTGATTCCTCCAACTCCGACTATCTGAAACTCCGAAATGGAGTCAGATCAATGGTATGGTATTTTGACATTTCACATTTCAGCATTTCATCATTTCTGTGATGAATTGTTTCAACACTTCCAACTCCCGGTATCCGAAACTCTGAAATAGAGTTTAGCTTCTAATACCCGAAATGGAGTTTAGCTTCTGATCTTTACATGCGATCATCATTGTGTTGTTGGTCATGATCTTTCTCTTGTTCGTCATCGTCAGGTTGAGCTTGCCATCAATGACAAACAAATACTCTGCCTTCTGTTTGCCCATAATAAATATGCCAATAGATGATTAGTTGATACATAATTGGTATATACTTGGTACATGGTTGGAGGAACTTGTTAGTAGTATTGTTGACACATGGTTTATGGATGATGTAGCATGCTTGTATTGGTATATTATTAGAAGCACATATTGATAATGGTGATGATTATGAGTTGTTGTGTTATGCTTGGTTGATTCACATCTTTGAGAGTTGTCTTGGTGAATGATCTTGGTGAGTAGATCTGATTTGGTTGATAATATTGATGAGACAGGTTGTTGTGATAGGTCATGACCAATTTCTTGGTACCATGACCAATTTCTTATTTACTCTGCAATTATTGGATGATAATGTTACATTGATATAACACTTGGATTATATGGTTAAAAAGGATTAAATTGCTCTATTATTGATTCTCCCCCCCTCTCAATAATCCAACAATTGGTATCAGAGCCAGTTCCTTCAGGAAACAGTTTAACCACTAGAAGGAGATTATGGATTATTCTAAGAATGGAGTACCAATGTTTAATGGTCAGACTGGTTTTAAGTATGAGATGTGGAGCATAAGGACAAAAGTATTTGTATAGGCACATGGAAATTATATTTGGTTATCAATTGTTACAGGATATGATAGTTCAAAAAGGGCAAAGATTGCAGCCAAGTTGGAATTGAGGAAGAATAACAAAATAGAAATGCATTTCATCTTGGAAGGATTACCTAATCTGGTAAGAGAAAAGGTTGGTAAATGTTCATCAGCAAAAGAACTTTTGGATAAGTTACATGACATATATTCTTCACCCATCACATATTCATAAAATGTCAAAGAAGATGCAGATACAAATCAATAAGAATTATGTTCACTGTGTCAACTATATTCAGAAGATGAAGAGTACATAATCACCAGAGGTATGTTGTTTTTTTTAATTGTGAAAAACATGGAAATCTTGAAATAGAATGCCATGAAGGAAATGAGACATAAAAACTAATTGAAAAGGAAGACAATTACGAAGAATAATTGATTAGTGCTTTAGGTGAACTAAGAGAAGAAAACAATTCACTCAAGAAAGAATTGATGAAACAAAAGGAAAGTGTTCACATTTTTGAAGAATCCCAACAGGTCATCAAGAATTTAAGAACCCATCTAGAAGAGGCCAGAATAATTGAATAAACTCTATAATATCAAAAGCAATGTTTAGAAGCAAACATAACAACACAAAAGGAAGAAGCAGAAAAGAGAGAAAAGATACTGACGAATCATCTCAAGGAAAGAACCAATGACTTAAACCAACTTGAGGAAGAGTTTGGTCAATAAGAGAGAAGACTCAAAGAATAAATAATTACATTGAAAATCCAACTTGAAGAAGCAAAGAGAACAAAAGAGGTCACGAAGTCTTAGATAATGAAGAAAGAAGAAGAGGTTGAGAAGCTTGAAGAAGAAGTTGTCAAACTAAGAGTCAATTTTCAAGGTCATCAACATCAACAAGAATGTTGAAGAGATAGAAACATCCACATTAGTTATAGAGAATGAAGAGAAACACTCAAGGTTGCTAGAAAATAAAAATGAACAAAATAGAAAGAGTTATGCAGATGTACTCAAAGGAAGGAATCATGGTCAACCAGAATCTAAGAAAACTATTGAAGATACATCTTCAATAAGACCATCCATGTTCAAGCCACATAGAAGCTTCAATCATGATGATGATTAGTCAAGGTAGAAATTCATAAGGACTACACCACAAAGAAGATAATTCACTCCTAGGTATGCAAATTTATTTTATGGTCATTGTTTTTACTGTACTAATTTGGACATAAGGTTGCAGATTGTAGGGATTATAAAATAAATGTTCAAGCAAGAAGTGCCTATGTGGTCACATGTAACATTGAGTGTTACAAATGTCATAACTATGGACACATAGCTAGTGATTGTAGAAGTAGGATCGATACTTCCATGAAATAGAATATTGATATCACATGTAATAAAGCATGGATAAGAAAACAGGAAGAATATGTGAACAAAGACCACATACCAGAGATCGCAATATTGGCAATAAAACGAGATGAAGAAAATTCTACAGAGAAAAATAAATATGTGAGATACAGAAAGGTTTCTAAAATAACTGAAAGAAAGGAAGGACAGGCAAATAAGGAACAAGTTCAAGAGATTCTAGTTTCAGGCATTATAGTGAAAGATGAATCCACATAAAGAAAGAAAAAATTCAGAGCTCAGAGAGATAATGAATCTACCAATGAAGATGATGATGAATCTACCAATGAAAATGATGATGAATCTACCAATGAAGATCATGATGAATACACATTAGAGAAGGAATTTTTTTGATCCATACGGCTTAGAGACTTCCAAGTAATATGAATATTAGACAGGGGGAGTCTGTGAGATAGCTGTGACAGACCAAAGAACCATCCTTCGAACAACTTATAGAGTTTGCGAAGACAGATTCAGAGAAATCAGTTAGCATAAGTACAGTTAGATAGATTAATCAAGACTTCATGATAGTATAGTGATAAATGGGTCAGAATTATGAACAGTTGTGCAAGTAGAGTCTTGGACAATATGGACGAGAGCATGGATTCATATATTGGTTCAGAGAGTGGTTCACAGAAAAATGAACATTATCATAATGGATGATAATTACACAGGAAATGGCTCGAACAATGCTAATGGATTCCAAATTGACAGATATTTTTGGACACATGTAGTGCATACATCAGTTCACATTCAAAACAGAGTAATGCTCAGAAAAAACAATGACAAAACTCCCTATGAACTATGGAAAGGAAGCACAAACAAAAAACTCTACTTCAAGGTAACTCAAGGCGATATTTTATTAATTGAAATTTATGTTGATGATATTTTTTTGGAAGTACTAATGACAGGTTAAGCCATAAATTTKCAAAGGATATGGAAAATGAATTTCAAATGTCATTACTTGGAGAACTATCCTTCTTTTTGAGTCTTCAKATATGTCAAAGAAACCAAGRAATTTGTATTTMTCAAACTAAGTATATCAGAGAAATGCTAAAGAGGTTTGGAATGGAAGATTGCAAACCARTTACCACTCCTATGCAAACTAGTTGCAAGTTGAGAAAAGATGATGATTCAAAGTCTATAGACYAGAGGCAATACAGGTCAATGATTGGTAGCTTACTATATATGACAACATCCAGACCATATGTAATRCARGTAKTTGGACAGGTGGCACAATTTCAAGCAACACCAAAGGAATCACATGTATTAGCAGTGAAGAGGATTTTCAAATATCTCAAAGGAACAAAAGGGTTTGGATTATGGTATCCAAAAGGAAAGGATCTATCACATATTTCCTACACAGATACAGATTGGGTAGGTTGCATTGATGATCGACGAAGCACCAATGGAGCAATGTTCTACTTGGGTGAATGTTTATTATCTTTGCTAAGCAAGAAATAAATCATCAATATCCTTATCTACAGCCAAGGCATAGTATATTACAGCAACAACATGTTGTACATAGGTTCTATGGATGAAACAAACTTTGAAAGATATACATATTGAGTATGATGATACCATTCCAATCTATTGTGATAATGCAAGCGTCATCAGTATCTTAAAAAACACGGTGATGCACTCCAAGACGAAGCACATTCCAATCAAGTATCACTTTCTACGGGAACAGTTTGCAGAGAAGAACATCAGAGTTGAATATGTGGGAACAAAAGAACAAGTGGCATACATATTTTCAAAACTGCTTCCATGGGAACCCCTTCAGTATCTTCGCAAGAGACTAAGAGTAATTTCTACTCAAAAATGAATTATTTTGAATGCTTATCTTATATGTCTTAGATGTACACAAGGAAGCACCATAAATAGGACAAAGGGGGAGAGATTTATCAGATTCAAAGGTAAATGCTTGGAGAGAGAGAATAGAGGCATGTTTCCAAGGGGAGCGATTGTCACAAGGGAAGTGTAACATCCCCAAAAATAAATTATTTTTAAGGATGGAAATGCTTAGGAATTTAATTTTGTTTTTGGTAAATTTAAAATTGGAAAATTATTTCCATTTATGGAAATTCATAATTTCAAATTTAGTTAATTGTAAATAATGATTATGACTGATGGGAAAAGATCGGATTTTACCCAACTAACTCTTTGACTATGACACTTGTAAGAAACAAATATTTTTATATTTATTGTTGATGGACAAATGGAACGGCCAGGTTAAAATCAGCCGACCATGACTCCATGAGTGGGGAACATGTTGGAACTACCTCAGGGATAAATGTTACAAGTGGAAAATCAATTATTTGGCCATTGGAAGCCCCTGAAAATCAAGGATTTGGAAATATGTGAAAATTCCCAAGGGAAAAAGACCTAGGCATAATTGTTTTTGGATATATAAAATATGAGAGGAGGCAAGACGCTGCCTAGTATGCTGGGGGAAATAATTATTTGTTGCTTTTATGAACACTGCTTTCTGAGTGTGAGGCAAGGAGAATTTGCTAAAACTGAAAGACTATTGCTGAGGAGGATTTCTGGAGTTCGCTCTCATGGATTCATGGTCATGCTAGGGGGTGAACGAGACAAGTAAATTGGTTTTTTTGTTCTAAGGTTGGGAGGAACTCGGTTGTTCCATTTTTTGTTCGCCAATTGTTTAGATATGTCTATATACTCCTTCTTGGTAAAATATTATCTAAATTATTGGCTGCTAGAATGCATCTATTTAAGTCTGGATGAATTGATTCGTTTGATTAAATTATGATGGAATGAGATGAAATGTTGGCTAAACCTTTATAGTTTAATCGTAAACATTGAGCAAAAATTTCTATGCATCTTGGTTGGAATGGAATTTATTTATGGAAGTATATTAGGAGATACATTTGTGTTAAACATAATATTATTTCTATTAATGTGCTATAAATCCCTACCAGAGATGCGATACATATACATCTAGATATTCAGTTTGCATATGAATTGTAGATTGTGCAAACACTAAAGGAAAATTTGAAAGTAAATCTGAGATTTAAATATACATATATGTGTATAGACATATCTCTGTAGGTCATCCTTTTAATTTTGAAGGATTTGTTCTATTTATTTATTACTGTGGGAATGAAGTAAAATATAGTATAATTCTTATAGTTTTATTGTACCCCTTGAGTCAGAACATTCTAGAAGTAAACTTGAAAGCTTAGATTTATACATACATATATTGGTATAGGCTAAACACATTGGCTGTAATAAATAACTATGATGATCAAGCTGTGTAAATGGAATTCAAGACTGGGAATGATTACATATGATAGGAAGTCACTGTGGATACAATTAGATAGACATATATATATATATATGTATAGTTGACAATACTGAAATTTTAGACTCTTTTAAATACCTATCGGGTGCATTCCACCAAATTCCATTAATATAAAGGAAAACGAATAGTTCAGATAGTCACGAACGAAGTTCTAAACAAAATAATATAGTAGAAAAACTAAATGAAGTGAAGGATATATATTATGTAACCATATAATTTGATATGCTTAGACCTTTCGGTAATAGTCAAAATGGCATAGCTATATGAATAAATACAGGAATCATTCAAATTTTCTCTATAAAGTTCAAAGTAGACCCAGAAGGGGGTACAAAATAGAGTTACCCTTCACGGGTACATATTTCTACCCATTCTATAATTCTATGTATAACATAAATATCATATCGAAAGCAAAGAACGGACTGATAGAGTTTCCATCTAAGTCGACTATACAACTATGAGTAATGGTACAGTCTTGTTCATTGCATCCTATTCATTACTATTACACAACATCAAGGTTTTAAACCTTATGTCCTTTCTTTAAAACTGAATATACAGAGATAAACAATCGTCCATATTTATGAACTTGAACATTTCACCCACAATGATAACATTCTAAAATAGAATCGTATCATTCCTTAGAAACCTAGGGCACTCTCTTAAGAGTGGAAAAATGAAACCCGAATACCTTTCCATGTGCATGGCATGTACCTGAATCTGGAATTTTGAAGGGTCGAAGTCCTTGCAAGAAAAACATAAATTCATCATTAGTAATTAATCAATAGAAGTAAAACAAGTGTAACTTTCAATAGAATGATTTAAGAAAGGAAATTTTTATACAAAGTTTCACTTAACTTGCAACTTGGAAACCCTAAGGTCCTTTCCCATTCGCATTTTGGTTGAGTAGATTCCCCAGGCCGAAGGGGAAGGTGGACCAAGAACTTCCTAATGGGTACCCTCGCAACAACAGGGTCCCATCATTAGAATTGGTTACCAAATCGTCTAAATCAAACCTTTCAAGAAATTAAATAAATAAACAACAATAACATTGCAAATTTGAACTGCAAAGGTTTGTGCGGTATGTGTAGGCCGAAGGCATGAATCAAGTTAGAGTATCAATTTAAATTTTTCATGTCGAAGAGAATCCATCGCTCAAAACTTCAAGACAGGGTTAAATGCTATATGCCAAATATAAATATCAATGTCTACACATTGATTGACTATATGTGTTGAAGAGAATGCATTGCTCAAAGTTTAAATATAGATTTAATATTTATGTTGAATACCAGGATTCAAATGGTATTTTCGAAGCACAAACAATGATATTAACAAAATGAAATATGCTAACCCCAAATTTAATTACAGACTCAAATAATCGCATCCTGCAGGGTGCTTCTTAACAAATTATTCGGTTCATAGAACCCCACTTTATATATATAGATATTTACCGAATGTAAATACAGTAATCTTTTAAAATAAATTACAGTTGTAAGAGTCAACTAGTGGTCTAATAGAACCTATAGAATGGTGGACTTCCAAGCAAAACACAGTATAATATGCAACACACAGTGTGGGTTTTACCCTACTTAGTCAACTTTCTAGACTAGAACTCCCACACAGTCTCACAGAGACCCAACACCAGGTAACAATGCATAAAGATAAGGGAAACCCATAAAAGAGAGTAGAGGGACAATGAAAAACCCTATGATTAAAATACATATACGTTAACCCTGATAAAATTCTTTTGCAAGATCATTGAAGTCGGAAACAAGAAGGTGGAGTACCAAGAATGTTCAGAAAGGTTTTAGAACAAAACAATAGAGAAGTATCCTTACCCGTTTTGAGGAGGGGGACTGTGAGGACCTCACAATGCACCTTTTTGCCTATACTTTTTTGCCACTATTATACTCTTGATCACCCATATTTGATCTCATACTATCACTTTAGCTAATCATTCCAAAGGTATACAACGTCCCTTCTCATTACTATACGTTTAATCTGTTTTGCATAATATTTTACATTACTTTTGGACTTAACCATTGATTAGACTGCAGATTAGCATTTGAGCCCCGTTGCCGAAACACAGAACTGTCACACAAGTCCAAGGACGTTGTTGTTGAAAAACAAGAGGCTATACAGTCTGAGGTCTCTGTTGCTGAAACACAAGAGGCTATACAGTCCGAGGTCTCTGTTGCTGAAACACAAGAGGCTATACAGTCCGAGGTCTCTGTTGCTGAAACACGAAGAGGCTATACAAGTCCGAGGTCGTTGTTGCTGAAACACAGAACTGTCATACAGTCCGAGAGGCGCAGATGCTGAAACACTGAGTTGTTACATAGCCCAGAGCTACAGATGCTGAAACACAGAGGAGACCGCCAGAACTAACGATGCTGAAACATGAGCCGTTACAGTCAGCGGTCAACAAGCACCAAAGCTGACACAGTCAAGAGCGCAATTCACGTGGCTGAAACAGCCCGTGAATTGCGATGTTGAAACAACGTTGGCAGCTATGAAAATAAGCTGTTATTTAGTCATATCATCCAGCTCTTGTAATAGCATTTTTTTTGTATAAGATTAGGACACCCTGTTCTGAATTAGAAAGAAGATCCGGTTAAAGATAGGACTCAGATACACACTGTAATTTTTGATCAAATTGTATCGAAGGGTTTTTCTTCTTAAATAAGAGAAAAATAACCATTCGAGGGATCGAAGTTTTTATGTATTGAACACTTCAGAGAGAGGGACGTGCTTCACTTTTTCAGATTGTAATATGATGTTTTGACAGATGAATAGAAAATCGTTTTGATTATCCGTCTCTAAGATTTCTCGTTTCAGGGGAATCTTGTGAGAAGGGAGGGTCCACCTTCATCACAAGATTCACCCGTTAGTTTTAGAAGTGTGTTGGTTCAATTTCTGTTTATATTTTGATTAATTTTTGTTTTGCTGAAACATTGTTTTAATGAATTCTGCGTTGTTGAAACACCACTGACTCTGTCTTAGTTTATCAAATGAAATTCATAATTCTTTTTATCAGCAACCTTGTGTGATGATTTTATGAGGTTAGCCAGAAACTGGGTTAAGGGTTCCTGCTCAGACAGGAAGGAATCATAACACCTTGTCTTCTGTAGATTTCATTTAATTCTGCAAGTGTGTTAGCCAGGGATTGGGTTAAAGGTTCTTGCTCAGACAGGAAGGAATCATAACACCTTGTCTTCTGTAGATTTCATTTGATCCTGCGAGTGTGCTAGACAGGGATTGGGTTAAAGGTTCCTGCTCAGACAGGAAGGAATCATAACACCTTATCTTCTGTAGATTTCATTTAATTCTGCAAGAGTGCTAGCCAGGGATTGGGTCAAAGGTTCCTGCTCAAACAGGAAGGAATCAGAACACCTTGTCTCTGTAGATTTCATTTACTTCTGCAGTGTGCTAAGCAGGGATTGGGTGCAAGGTTCCTGCTCAGAAAGGAAGGGATAACACCATCCTGTTCTTTGTAAACCTCAGTTTCACAAGTGTGCTAAAGAAGAAATAGGGCCTAAGTCTCCTGCTTAGAAAGGAAGGGACCAGACAACCTTGTTCTCTGTTAGATAGAGTTAATTGTCTTTTGCTTACTGTTTTCATGAAAGAGTGTCAGCACTGAAGTCTCTGTTTGAGAGTAAGGGTCTTGTTCTCTGATTGCAGAATAGATGTTCTTCCCCATTATTATTTATAATGTAATCCAGGATTCTTAGATTAATCTTTAATATCTGCAATAGGGAAGTTTTTCTATGATTTAATTCAGAACTTCAGTATATTCAAGCAAGTGTGATTAGCATAGTTTCTTTTACTACAACTGTAAGTTGCATTTGGAATTGAGCATATATAGTGCGTGGTTATCTTTGAAATAAAAGACTTCCCTGGGTTGATAATTTATGTWTCACTTGGTTGTTTGAATCAATYAAGCAATTATAGTGACCAACATTTTGGCGCCGTTGCCGGGGAAGATAGCTATAGATTTCAAAAGAACTTATGGTTTCTTTTCTTTAGATAAAAAGATTGCATGAAAACCCCCAAAGACACTAACCCTACATGTGGCAAGGGAAAAGGAAAAGGAGGAAGAAAGACCTACATAGACGAAATCTTATCAAAGTCTAAATTTGCTGCTCAACGACCAAATCTTCAAAAACAAAACTCCCGGCCTTCATTTCAAGCACATTTTGGAACAAGGAAAGAAGTTTGGAGCCCTGAGACAGTCTAGAAGCCAGTAAGAGATATTGAGGACAGAGCAAGTGTGGCAGGGGAGAAGACAGAGGAAAACATGGATGAGTACAATGAAGAATTGCATCACGAGGCAGAAGGAGAGGTAAAAGATGAAAATTCTTTTTCTACATTAGGATTCCCTATAGGCGATCTCCCTAGAGGATCAGCCCCCATGAAAAACATTCCACTCTCAGCATTGCCTAATTTTCATGGTTTATCTTCAGAGGATCCTGATGAATTTCTGTTTGAGTTTGATATATTATGTAGGAGTTATGATTACATTT
>JZKD02S0263872.1:0-20748 GCA_000966675.3 Picea glauca
ATCCTTCATATGTTGTATATTTTCCTGTAAATGAATGATTGTTCATTACTCTCTCAACTACTTTGTTGAGTAGAAGGTGGAATAAAAATATTGTATATCACTGTATCAGAGATGTAAGGAGACAATAGGACAAAAAGTGAGTCGAAAGATTAGAACCTCTGTCTCCTAAGTTGAAATACTTTATCACCTACCTATTAGCACACATTCAAGTTGGGAGGTGTGCAAATCTTTGAGGGAATTTTTTTGACCAAAATAAAGAAGCGAGTATTATCAACATCAACTATGAAGCACTCATTAACTTGTTTTTTGAGGAAAGAAATGGGCATTCCATAACAAAAATCCTTGTTGCTTTCTCGAGGATGAAGCATTGGAATGGTGGAAAAGCAATACATTCTATACTTTTTCTAATTTGGATAAAATTTTGATGGATGTTTGGTCAAGCAAGATTGAAGAACAAAAAAGATCTAGAATCTCTTTTCGAAAGAATTGTCCCAACAAAAAGTGAAGATTGAAGATCTTGAGAATCTTAATGGATGTTCAATGTGAAGTGCATATACTACAATGCAAATTGGAAGATTAGGTTATCAAGGCAATTAAATGCAAAGAATAATTACGAGAATAAGAGAAAATGATTCATAATTTACAAGTCAAGGATCAAGCGCCAATTCTACAAGATGTTTCCATCAAAGTGACCAGAACCAATTGTACCAGATTAGCACTGATAGTTCAGAATGGCATGACCCTACCAGTGTTTGAATTGGTCCTTGGATAGGATTGGAAGATTGGTTCAGTATTGAATCGGTCGGTTTGGTACTGAACTAGTCGAATTGAGCGATCCAAGATCTGTCTTGATTGGGGCTGGTACGCGGATAATGTGGGATTCATGTGGCTCGGGGAGGGGGGCGCAAAAAGGGCACTAAATCCCTAAAATTAAATTGTGCTTCCCTCCAAAACTCTCATCAAGTCTTATAAAATCCTCACCCCCTTTCTATTCCCTCAAACTTTCTCATTGAGCTTTTGTGAGCATTTTGGACCTTTCTAAGTTGTGGTGAAGGATCTTGATTTAGAGTGAGCTTGGAGCTGTTTTGGCATTGTTGGTGGGCTGATTTCGGTTTATTTGGCATGTACTTTAGTGGTCTAGTTATCATCTAGAAGCTTGGAGGGGATTTGAGAGCAGATTGTTGTGCCCATTCAAAGGTATGTCTTCAACATTTTTTGGAGCTGCCAGATGACATCATCGTTCGCCCCCCTTATACACGTAGACATTGGATGCACTCACTCAAGATCCCTTTGGGACAATTTCGAGTCAGTTCTCATCAACTCCGGATTGAGACGGACCACCATATACCACAGTCTGATAGGATATGCCAGATGTGCCACTTACAAGAGCCAGAGACAGAGATGCACCTCATCTTTAGTTGCCCCATATAATACGAGATCAGAGGATGCTACCATTGCCTCTATTGGGACTGGAGGGGCTCCCTCTCTACTTTCTTCTTGCACCAGGACCAGAGATGCCTAGCCCTCTTCATTAGGGAGATCTTCGACCGTAGATTTCAGTTCCTGCACGCCATGCCCCGCATTGGGATGACCAGGACGATCACCTCATACTTTTATGTTGATCCATTAGATTGGAGCAACAAGCAACGGGCAGAGTCCTAGAGTGCACCATATAATAGATTGGTGAGACCTCGTGCCTCTCCTCAACCTCCCCCTTCAGGAGACAGATCGTTATCATCGAAATTGGTTTTGAGGTGTCGAAATGTACATCAGTCCATACATTCTTAGATAGTTAGAGGGATTAGCTCTAGATGGATCTAGAGTAGGGCGCCTCCCATTCGTCAAACTAACTCCCAGATTCAGATGAGTTGCTAGAGATCTATCTAGAGTTTCTTTCTGTCGACCTTGGATGCTAGGAGTATCCCTCGTTCCTACATCTCCCCTAGGATCATATAGTCGGACCCCCTGATAGTTCTTGAGGATTTTGATAGCGAGCCAGTGCCCAGTTCGCCCCCCTTGCCTTCGGCCATCAAACCCGGGAGACCTTGACAGCCTCATTGTTCGACCTCCCTCTTTCATTCTCTCTCTCTTGACAGAATTTCGAGTTGTCCATTTCACTCTTGGACATACTCTCTTATATATATATACATTTTGGATCACCGTACTTTTGTCATGGTCATATACACTATGAGGCTGTACTACTGTAGGTTTATTTCTTTATGTTATTTTCGGCATTATCCAGGAGCTGCTCTTGCACTCCCACATTGTACTCATACTTTCTGTAGTCTTCAGTCGTATTGACCTACTTTTGTGGTCATTCATTGGACATTAATAAAATTATCTTATCTTATCTTATCTAGGTTTAATTTCTATTTTCTTATCACTTCCTGTTTTTCTCCCACTGGTTCTGCTCAGCCCTCTTTTCTTATTGATCAATTCTAGATCCAAAATCCAACTGTCCAGCTCTGTTTCTCAAAGTCCCCAGTTCCCCCTCCGCAAGCTGTTAGTCATGCAGATGCCAATTTTAAATAATATGGAACCCATAAGCTGTTCAGTTGTCTTTCTCTTGTCAGATCACATTATCCCCTCCCCATGTGATTAGCCATAAATAATTCTGCAAATTGTTTTCTTTCTACAAATGATATGATAACTAGATTTCACAATAATTATTTTGAAAAAATAGAATTCTAAACATATTCCTTCGAAAAGTACATATAACATACATTAAGAATTGTACAGCAGTAAATGGTCAAAGACAATAGCAGGTAGGCAGGAATTGGTTTTGTACTCTTTAATTGTGACACTCATGTTAGTTTCAGGAACTGATTTTTATTGGTATCATTTCTGCAGATTATTGGCAATGGGCCTGATGGCCTACAACAATGATTGGAAGGCAATTCAACAAAGGTTTCTTCCATGTAAATCCATGCATCAGGTGGGCATCTAGAATTGACTTTCTGTTTTATTGGCATTGTTTTTATGTATTATTGGATATAGGGCTGATGACTTATGAAAGAACTTAAAACCACTTAAAAAATGGCTTACTAGTTCAAAGTCACATCAGTTCTAATAAATTTAGAAATGGTTTTGTTTTCTGAAGTGAAAGTAAATTACCTTCCCAATTTTTAGCTTATTGAAATTAAATTTATTGTTAGGAAGATGTGATGGTTGTCGAATTGATTGCTAATGATACAAGGAATCATAGGACTTCACTGCTTATGTGATTGCTAACTATCTTATGCACCTGTGAATTTTATAACAGTAAAAACTATATGTATGTTTAGATTAATTGAGCAAGAGCATTTACATTGAAATAATCATCTAACTAGGGTGTTGATATTCACTACATAACAATGGACTATAGTAATATATAAGCAGTGTACTGTTGCATAGTGTACGGTTGTGTCTATTTATAAAAGGCTCAGGAATAGTGTAAATTCTCATTATCATTATTGTGTTTTTATTGGACAATACAAAACCATTATTTGTTTTGACTTTCGGCTGACCACAACTGGCATCAGAGTCACGATTATCCTTCATTGCAATTTCAACCATGAATTCATTGTGTTGCATCACTAGAACTTGATTCTGTATATCTCATATCTGGATTATCCTTCATTGCAATTTCAACCATGAATTCATTGTGTTGCATCACTAGAACTTGATTCTGTATATCTCATATCTGGAGCATATAGCACCATTTAATAATTTGTAAGCTGTCCTTACATATACTGTCTGTTGATGCTGACTTCTACTTTGTAAATTGCTATATTGTGGTCGTGTAATTCTAGAGGGTTGTATGAAAGTTGTTAATCCTGCACTATTTGCCATATGCTTTGTTATTCTTTTTTTGGGGTCTTGGATTTCCTGCTGCTTTCTTGTGCAGCTTGCTCAGTGTAGGTATTAGAGTCCTGAAACAGTGAAAACAAACTCATGCCATTGCTAGATTGGGTGTTCTTTTGCATGACGTGTGAGTTTTCCTTCTTGTCGGTTGTCTCACCACTTCTAGAGTTTGCAAGTTGAATGGACAATTGGGTATAATCTTGTTCATCATCATTGGGGATGACCATGGCCACATTGATCCCCGATACTACTTTCTTGTAGTTGCCAGGATAGTTTTCCCATTATGATCTCCAAGATCATATTTGAAAACATATTCACTTCTTTGTTTCTCAATTTATTTTGTTGCAACATGTTCTCATTAAAACAGAATTGGTGTATCATCTTCATTGCTATTTTGATGTTGTTTGTCATTTCCTTCACTAGGGGGTCTTCAATTCACGTTCTTTCTATTTAGTCCTTTATCTCCTTCATTTGCCTCCTCCCTGAATACTCCATACAAAGCTTCCTCTACTGGTGTGTAGAACGATATATATGTTTTTCCCAAGGAAAATTTCACGGGGAAACCTAAGGGATGCTTCGCTACGTTTGTTTATGGCATCCCTAGTAAGCCCATTGGCGTAGACTAGTGCGCCTAAGCCAAAGGGATACGAACTGGGCAATCTCTTTCACGGAACTAGCCAAATTCCAAGCAACATTGGTGACAACCATTGGAGCTAACTGATTGGGCTTGGTGTGTAGAATGATATGTGTAGAGACGACAATTCATTTTGTTGTTTGACAATATTGCCCAAGAAATTGGTTCCTAGTCAGGGTCTTCTTCCAGCCTTATATCTCCATGCCTTGCACCATTTGGTAGGTATAAATTTGACCCATTATTTTCTTTAAGCAGGCAGCCTTTCTCGAATTTTTGTGGTTGTTGCCTTCTCCATCCTTTCATCCTTTCGCCATTGTGATGCACATCCAATGCAGGTTTTATCAACCTTTATAACTGTCTTTGGTAGCACGGAGATCCCTTGTTACCATGGTACACATCCTCATCTACATGCCACTTCAAACCTATGTTACTCCCTATTTTTGTCTTATGTGTGATTAATATCCACACAATAGCCCTTAGACCCTAAAACATGTTTATATAATATTACTTCAATATGGGCATTACTACTCTTAACACTCATAACACATACGTTGCACATTATTGATCATGCTTTTATAGGAGTGGCCTTCGCACTCCCACTATATATTGCCACTTATGTATTTAGCAGTCCCGTTGACCTACTTTGGTCATTTGTTGGACATTTATAAACTTATCTTAACTATCACACCTTGCCATTGCCAAACCTAGTTCTTTGAAGTAATGGAATCAAAGTTTACTATTTTATTGGTTCACACATAAAAGGGATAGAATAGAACATACATCTTGCCTTTGGCAATCACATAATAGACACATTGAATAGTCACACTGTTGTACTGAGCAATCCCATGGACCTATTTTTGGTTATTTGTTGGACATTAATAAACTTAACTTATCTTATCTCCTCTTATCTTACCTTATAATATGTAAGGTGATTTCCTAAATAGCATATAGTATGATTTGGGCAATTTTTGAGATTAATTAATTCCTGAGTTGCACAATTTAGCATAAAACAAGGAGAATAATATTGGAAGTAGGAGAACATACATAAATCTTATAATGCACACACATGGACAGTGGACACAACTATTTATAGCAATGAATGATGTATATTTTATTAATATTGATTAGAGTATGTACATAGTATTATCTCACAGACTTCAAATAGGCACACACCCATTGACTCAAAGTATCATCACCTTTCATGTTTTGTTCATAACTCTTATACAAGATATGATGGTAGTTGAAATATCACAGGCTTAAAATTGGCGTGGATAACACTTTTTTAAACATTAAAGGTCTAATACCACTTGCTCGAGCAGAATGATTGCTCTGCTATCAATTATTGCATCAGATTATGGTTGTTTAGTGCAAGCTTTGATACAAATTGTTGAGACACTTGCAGAGTCATCAATTTGCACAGATTACGTACAGAAGATCGCATAGCGTATTGTTAAGCATACACATGAGATTTAATCAATGGAACAACGAGAATTTAAGTTTTAATTATATACCCTTTAAATATCCTTCATATTAGCACACATAATTCTATAACGCATCTATAGTAAATAGTAGACATACAACAACCCAACACATAGGTTAATCATCAAGAACCTTCAAAACTCTCCCAAGTGCATGGAATTCTTCCACCATGTACATATTTATACCCCATATTCTTTATATTAGCAGAGAGTTACAATACATCTATAATAAATGATAGACATACAACAATCAAATACACAGGTAAATCAAGAAGACCTTTCAGGCCTCTCCAAAGCAGTGTTGCAAATATCGTGTCGCTGAATATATCGCCGAGAGTTCGGAATATAAATTATCGGCAATATCAGAATAATCAACAAATTTAAAAAATTACAAAAATATTCATTTTTTTAAACATCTAAAGCAACAACATCAAAGAAACACATTGCTGCATAAAAATGAAGATAAAACTGATATTTAAGATGCCTATCAGGTATGTTACAGAAACACTTCATTAATCACATAAAAAAAATGTATCTCATGATTCATCATCATGAGTTGTCTAGATTCTACAATGATAATTATACTATGAATTGTCAATTCCCTCTACCCTTTTTACAAGCAAAGGTAACCACTCTTCATCTAGAAGCAATAGGTGCTAGAGTTGAGGTGGAAGCTGGAGTGGAAGCGAAATGCCTTTTGATAGCTGCTTGTGTTTGTGTAGTTAGTAACCACGATGCACGCTCGATCTTAATCTCCTCCAGAGGTGTCTGCACTAGAAGTGGAGCATTCTCCTCCTCCTCCACCCCCTCCTTTGGCACCTGCATCGATGCATCAACATATTCCTCCAACTACTAAGATGCCTCTTCAATGACAGGCCTCTCAACCTCCACCCTCAATTGAGTTGTGGTGTCAATCACATCCAACGAAATGGCCTTTGTGTTGGGTGTTTTGTCAATCTGCTTCACCCATAGCTGAGATAGCAGTAGACATAGACCATGTCATTAAGCTGTTGGGATTCTAACTTTTATGAGGGTCATACTATAATTAGAGGGTGATGGGTCATAAGTTAATGAATTATAATGATTTGAACATTTCTAACCTGTTGTGCTTCTTGGTGTATATTTTTTGAAATACACTCTAGTTGCGCTCACACCTTGAAGCATCTCAAGTTTAATTGAGCACCCAAGTTACTCTTCTGCCATAGTTTGTCCACCAAACATCCATACCCAATAGACGAAAAAAATCTAAGACTTAACTTATATTTGCATAGAGTAGCAAATAGATAGAAGGACATACATTGAAATTTGAAAGTTTGAAATACTTGGCTTTTAGTGGTCCTATCTTGGACAACCATGTCATAACCAAATGTTCTAGGGGGTAGCTTATATATCTCCATTTGTTTGGAAATCTCTTAGCATACAACATGAGTCAACACTATCCTTTGAACACATTGAAGGAATCCATCCATAACCTCAACATCAAATCTAAAACCACTGGAGTAAGAGAATGCAGGTTTGAGGTAGAGCCCTACTGCATGAATGGGACGATGGTGAGTATTGTTCCATTGCTCATCAATTGACTACCATTTGTTGGATCATTTTTTGAATATTTTTTCCTCCTTGTCCTCAAGTACCTATGGACAACTTCCATGGTCCTATCCATGGCCTCATACAAGTAGCCCATTGCAGGCTTGTTACCATCAACCAAGCAAAAAATCTTTACGAAAGGTTTGCTAATGGCACACAACTCATGCACTTATTTCCAAAAAATCTCTTGGTGTACTAGTTAGTCTATAACTAGCCCATTCGATTTACTCTTGTATTCCCAAGCATCCTAGTCATTTGAAAGAAACAATCTCTTCACCTCCAATATAGAAGTGAGGAGACACTGAAGAGAAATAAAGATAGAGGTGAAAAGCTTCATTGTGGGAATACAACTCCTTGTTTCCTATGGATTGTGTTATGAGGCTCAGAACACATGCATGATTATATGTAAATTTAGAGATGCTCGTAGCCGTTTTGATGATATCCTTGATCCAATAAATTTTGCACATGTCCTCTGGTATTAGATTAATGCATTTGGAAACACAAGGAGTCTGATACAAGGTTTGATACTTCTGCATAAGCAACTTGCCAGCAACCACATAATTAGCAATGTTATTTGTTATGACTTGGACAACATGTCATAGACCTATCTCTCGGATGAATCCATCCAACAAATCACATAATAACTGTGCATCTTTAACATATGAGGATGCATTGTGCATATTTAACATATTTAGATGCATCGACATATTTGATAAACATTTTCCCTATGGGATAATTAACCAAGAAATTGAGAATGGCTATGCCCTTCCTATCTGTCCAACCTTTTGATATTACGATGCATCTGGTGAACTTCCATGATTCCGTAAGCTCATCCAATTTGCGTATGCAATTTAACTTTTCCCCTTGAAGGTGAAGCCCTCTCCAACTCCTCATAGGTAGGGCCCTTGTACTCTGAGCCAACAATAGTAGCAACTCCAAACATTGACTAGTAGAACAAGTTACTCTTGGCAATGCTAAAAGGAATGTCACTGCACAAAAAATATCTGACCACAATCTTGTTGACTTCCCGCTTCTCCCTTATTTTAACCAATGACCTAATAGAAGTTTGTGCCTTAGGAATGAACTTCAGAACAAAGAAAGGTGAGCCTGTTGAGGCAATTGTGGATGGTGTGGATGAAGATTGTGTTTCACTTTCCCGGGTTCCTCGTACCCCTAAGAAGCATATGGTTCCTGAGCTTGTTGCGCTTCCTCCAGTTGCAATTTCAAGACTTAATGAGTCCCTATTATCTTTCTTATTACATATATCAAGAATTAATTGAGTGGCAATATGGATGACTTCTGGGGTAGATGCAAGGCAAATATCCACTTCATGCCCGCAATTTTGATAAGGTGGTATTTTGAGTTGTTGATTCAACTGTTCACCCCTTACCACACATCTTGCACCTCAACGACCTCTCCGGATTATGAGTGTTAGTTGACTCACCATAATCCCTTAGTGTGTCCAATGGCTCCAATATTTTCGTAGGGTGTTGATTAAACCTAGAGAATAAGAAATTGAAATCAACACAAAAGTGTTTTCTCCTTGCTTGAAAGCGCTAGGTCTCCTAGCCCCTCGGTGATGCTTCATGGACAAAATACGAATGGCTCCGTTTGGGTGGATACTTGACCTGGGTTAGAGTGCTAGCATAGTGCCCTTACCTAGGAGGTTGTTACGCTAATTGGTGTGTTGAGTAAACCATTAGGTGCACACAATGGGGGAGTTGGTTGCTTGATTAGGAGAGGTACCTAGGATGAGGTGGAGTAGGCACTTGGAGGAGGGCACTTAGCCCCAATGCTATTAGAACTGGACTGGTCGACCCCAAAAACTGCAACCAGACCGAAACAGGTAAAAAATTGGAAGAAAACATCGATCGACCAAAAAATACATAAAATATTCAAATTTTGATTAAAAAAATTCATGTACATCCATGTCAATCCAAACCATTAGACAAAAATATGCAATGTTTTCTAATGTATATAGCAAGTAAAGGTGCATATAATCAAAATAGCACAGAGTGCAATCCATATTTGAACCAAAATACATAAACAAAGGCGCTCCAAATGGCTCTAGAGTCCAAGAATAAGCGTAATATTATTTTTTAACTAATAACTACTAGACTCTACAATCTAATCATATGACTTAATTATCTGTAGATCCCTCATTCTCTACATCCTCAACATGAGTAATTGTAGACTTTGGAATGGGATTTTGACTTGATTCCCTTAGGCTTGAATGTCCCTTTGAACAACAATGGGTAGATCCTTTGCCTGAGGAGGTGGGTCCATGTCCATTCAAGATAGGTCTTCATTATCAAATGCTATCGGCTAAGTCTCCACAACGCACTCTAGCGAGGGATCCATATCATCCAAGACTACAGTGTTTTAATTGGGGGTCTTGTTCAAATATTGGTTGCTTCTCAATCTAAGGTTGTACTGAACATAAACCCTATAATTCAACCGTTTTCGTTCCAAATAGTTTCACTTCTTGGTGTGTATATGCTCAAAAACACTCCAATTACGTTCACATCCAAGAGCACTACTTGTCTGGTTGAAAATCTGAATTGCAGACTTTTGCAAATCAAGGCACTAGCTACCAAATTGCCACCACCAATAGGTTGCAATAAGAGTTGAAGACAAAAATGCTTTGATAAATGAGTTTGAAACTTGGACTAAACTTTTGCAATGTGAAGAATAATGAATCATATAAATTAAACTTTTACATTACTTACTTAGTGCCAGGTGGGTCCTTGGTTCTACTTTGGATACCCATAGTCATGTCGAAGGTACTAATACACTCATTCAAATGCAAGAGCTTATTGTGTTTCTTATCTTGTATCTTTGGATCAGGGACCATGTGCTCAATGCATTTGTACAATCCTTCTTTTCCCTCCCCATCCACTTTAAATTCTTTTGTGTAATGGTACCTTCAGAAGAGACAGAAGCTTCAAGAAACGAGTTTGAAACTTTGACTAAACTTTTCTAATATGTAGAATAATGAATAATATAACTTAAAAACTTTGAAATTACTTACCTTGGGTTCAAGTAATATCTAGTTGCACGTAAAGGTTGACGGGGTTGATTGTTCCATCTATCATCAATGATTTTCTAAAGAGGAAGATACTTTTGTCTTTTATCATCATATGTTGCCTTTATTGCCTTTTGGATTGATCCATGGTGTCATAAATAAAACCCATGGTGGGTCTATCACTATCCACCATTTTCAACACTTCCACAAGAGGCTCACTCAATTTGATTATCTCTTCTTCCTTTTTCCCAAAAGCCTTTTTAAAAGCTTTGTCAACGATGTTTTTCCCTTGAGCTTTTTTGGTCAAATGCATTCAACTCATCATAAGAAAATATCTTCTGTAAGTTGTTTCTTTGGTTAAACATGGATTGCAATGTAATAAAGTTCGTAGCAAATCTTGTAATAGCTGATTGAACAAGCTCTTTGCCCCTAATGTTTTTCCTCATAAGTTTCAAGACCCACGAATGGTCGTAGATGTATCTAGTTATGGGTTTTTCCTGTCTTCTCAAGCATGAGGTCCAAACAGTGCACTGCACATGGAGTTCACCAAATGGTGGGGTGTTTGTTCTCTAATATTTTCCCACCGTAACATAGTTCGAGGCATTGTTTGTGATGATTTGTGAAACATTTTCCATCCCCACCTCCTCAACTACTTCATCCAAAAGATGAAATAAGAATTGTGCACCCTTCACTTGATCAAATGCATCCGCTGATTTAAGAAACATAGTTCCTTGTGGGCAAGAAATTAAGAAATTAAGAATGGTGCAGGATCTTCCATTAGTCCATTCATTAGACATGATTATGCAACTTGTTTTACTTCATGACTCTTTGAATTCCATGAGGTATTCATCTATTCTTGAACCTCATTTTGTAGAAGTGTCCCCCTGATATCATGAAAACTAGGGCCTTTGAAGTCTAAACTACATGAAGCTATAACATCTATCACTGGTTGATAATATGGCGACTTGGTGAGTTAATAGCATTGAAATGTATGTCATTCCCAAGCAGTGTCCTTTTGCATCTTCTTCCATTTAACATCGGTGGTGTGTCGAGCACCAGGGGTGGTGCGGGGTACAAAGAATACATCAAGCATACATCTCTTTGCATTGGATGTACGAGCACCTAAAACAAGCTCTTCTCTAGGAAGGTTAATTTGATTTAAAACTTTAAATGGATCAACAATAGGAAAAGAGGAGGATTCTACAAAACTAGGGTTTTTAGTATCATTAAGATCTGAATTTGAACTTCTCCCTATCTCTTTTTGCATCCGTTTCATCTTTGCTTTGTCTGCTTGGAATACATCAAGGTGACCTTGCATCTCAACTCTTAGTTTATTGGGGACTTTTCCCACTTGCATGTGCTAAGTGTTATTTCAACTTGTGGATCCCCCCTCCACTGATTTTATTTTGGCAATTGTTGCATAACATTTTACGCTTAACCAATTGGTGCCGGATCCTTATTCTTTGTAGGAGCCATGGCAATTTTTTTACCAACAAAAACTAATTTGCAAATGAAACCCTAAGATTTCTCTATTTCTAGGGAAAAAACGACATTGTTATCATAAAAAGAATTAGGGTTGTAGGAATCTTTTACATACCTTCACAAGCCCTCTGAATGAAGACTTGAAAACTGAACTTTCAATCAGCAAAATATCAGCTCTAAAACAGCAGAAGAACAGCTCCAAAACAACAGAAAAAACAGCTCTATAATAGCTGAAGAAATTCTCCATACCAGCTCTATAATAGCTCAAGAAACTCTTCAAATCAGCCCAAGAAGCTCTCGGATTCAACACTCCAAGTCAGCCCAAGAAGCTATCCAACCAGCAAGAAGAACGATTCTTAAAGAAGATGAACACTCTGGTGAAAAACTCCAAATCAATCAAGTGAAGGGTGTGAGACAAATGGAGGGAGGGGACCTCATTAAATAGCAACGGGAGGGGTGTAGGTTTAGTTTTAAGGTTTTGATATTTTTTTTAATCTCTGAGGATTTTAGTGGTTCCATGCATCGTTTGTACGAAACCAGATGATTTGGGCTAAAATGGCATGTTTCGTTTGGAACCAACCATTTCTAGTTTCAAATAGCAGTTTCGTTTGAAAAAGGTCCGGAACTAGTCCGACTTGCCGATTTGGTCAGTTCTGGGCTGCTTCTGATAATATTGCTTAGCCCTAGGAGCTTGGGACCATGTGATATACACCTTGTAGATTTGACACTTGACTTGAGGACACTTGGGTTGAAGAGCATGCTTCATGGAGGTGGGTTGTGGGCTCTAACACATATGTTGAGGGGAAGCATAGGAGCATGGTAATCACATTGACAACCATGAAAGGAGCATTGGAGCATGGTAATCACATTAACAACCATGAGAGGGGCATTGGGCACATGAGAGGACATGTGACACTTGAACATTGTTAGAGGAGGAATGCCTTGCACGAGGACACTTGGATATCATTGTGGAAGAGGAGCGTTGGGCTAACATCTTGTTGGAGAGTGCACCATCCTAGAGGAGGGGCATTGAGCCCTAAGAGAATCATATTTGGAGGGCATTTCATCTTGGAGGTTGGATAAACCCTAGTATGACACTTGTACATCCTTGTATTGTAGAGTGCTCCAGGTGGGGTTGCCTTGTTGCTTGTATGGACATAAGTCCTTGTTGAAATATATTTTGGACAGGAACTTCTGCACAAGATTAGAGTGAATGGGATGGAAGTAGTTTGAGTTATCTTTGAAAAGTAATTTGTTATGTACATAAACAATAAAAAACTATTAACAACCAATAATAGAAAAGTAGATAATAATTTAATTTAGAGACTATTACTAAAGACATGCCCTTTCATGTGAAATGACACTAGTAGACCTATTTATTGGGTCCCGTTTGATTGATTGATTGATTTTAATGATGTCCATGAGGATGAACAACCTAAGGGACCAAGAGAATAACAACCCTAACTCATCTTCACACTCTTTTCAATGTCGGATCTTCTGCTGTGAATCTTGATTGGAAGACTAGCAATTTGGTTGATCTTATCCCCGTCAAATAGTTGGTGCATGTTGTCGACCTTTAGGTTGTTTTCATACTGACTGCGGATATCCGCATAGGCTGCACATTCCATGACAAAGTGCCACTCCGTCTCCACCACACCCTTATTGCAGAATATGCAAGTTCTCTCCTCCCAAACTTCCTTGGGTACCCTCTACCTACTGGTCTCACATCTAAGGTGATGTGAACCCGTCCTCAGCTGTGCAACTAACAATCTTGCTTTTCCTTTAATAACTACCCCTAAATATGTTTTCTCGCTATGATAACAATATGTTTGTAATTGTAAAGGCATCTTATATCAATTATTAAATTATATTATTCTATTCTCAAATTACTGAGCACGTGAAACAGTTTTTATGCTCTATTTGGTATCAGAGCTTGGTAAAAAATTACCAATCTTGGTAATCCTTTTTTACTATATCGGTAAGATTCTTTTACCGACTTTGTAAAATTCTTTTTACTAGACCCTCTAAATTTTTTTTGCCAACTCCGTAATTTTTTTTTATTAGATCTGGTAAAAAAAAAAAACCTGGTTAGGTTAAAAAAAACATATATATTTACCAAGCTCATTTTGTGGATATACCATGGATACATTTTCTAGAGATATAACCACCATTCTTGATGAATTCAAGAATCAACTCATTGAGTCAATAAATAAAGTATTTGAAAAATAAAAGTATGATACAGATAAGGAACATGTTGAATTGGAACCTACACATGAAAAAGATAGTCACGAGGAGATCAAGAAAAATCAAGATGACTGCATTCCTAATAGAGAAGGTAAAAATGAAGAGAACAAAGCAGAGGATAAAATTTTTGACTTAGATTTCAACTCTAAGCCAGATTATAGAACCAATGGAAAAACAAGTTTGAAAATGGTGAGTCTAAGTGGGAAATAAAGGATAAGGATCTTGATGAAATGCCAAAGAATAACATTGATGACAACAAGAAGCAACATAGATTGGATAATGGGAAATCACACTGCGAGAGGAGATCTGGTGGTATGCTCTCTTTGTCATCCTTTGATTTAGATCAAGGCACTTTTTCTTTGGATGTTGGATTCTCTATTGTCAAAGATAGAGTTGAGGTCAGGGAAATTGCAATAAAGAAGAAATGTGCATATTTAGATTATCATATACAACAAATGAAGAAAATACAAAACAAAAATTTAGGAAATATCTTTTCCCATGAAGAAGACCCTTAATTTTAAAAATTGAGGCAAGAAGAACAAAAATACATGGTAGAACCTCAAAAACGTATGGTCGTGGTGTTGGCCAAGGCAGAACTAGATGCACTAATTTCCTCGGCAAAGGATGGGATCCTTAAAGTAAATAAGCTAATCATTAACCCTCAAGATATATTAGATCATCCTCAAGGTTTAGATCAAGTATCTAAAGTAGATAGTCTGTCTCAACAACTTGGTTGGGATAAACTAGTAGTAATAACTCAAATGATACTAGTGGGAGAATTACAGTCTTCAAGTATAATTAGAAGGGATGGATCAACAATTAAGGCTATTTAAGAAAAGTCAGGTGCCATGGTTTGAGTACACATATGTGTTGAGGAAATACTTAGTGCATGTGCTTTAACAAAGGACAAAGTGCTTGAGATAGTGCCACTGGGGAGAAAAAACTTCACTCTAGAACCATTAAAAGAGTACCTCATTATATATATGTTGGATGACGAAGGAAGAGTCATTTTTGAGCCAGAAGCTATCATTGTTACTAGAGAGAAGAAGCTATGTTCTCAAATGATCAAGGAATATCTTATTAAGTGGAAGAATCTCGTAGAAGAGGATGCATCTTGGGAGATAGAAAAATTTCGACAACAATATCCTACATTGTCCTTGCTTTGAGGACAAGGCATTTTTTAAAGATGGCGGTAATGTTATGTACATAAACAATAAAAATATATTAACAACCAATAATAGAAAAGTAGACAATAATTTAATTTAGAAATTATTACTGAAGACACACCCTTTCATGTGAAATGACACTAGTAGACCTATTTATTGGGTTCCGATTGTAATTGTAAAGGCATCTCATATCAATTATTAAATTATATTATTCTATTCTCAAATTACCGAGCATGTGAAATAGTTTTAATGCTCTATAATTCTATTTTGTAATTCACTTTAGTAAAAAAGTGAAAAGTCTCGCTGAGTCTAAAAAGTGTATTTCATGCATGCATGCATGACTTAAAATAGGATTAATCTCAAAAATGAATTAGGGTTTTGGTCTCAATTAAAAGTATAATGACAGGTCAAGATAGAGGATTTAGACATAGTTGAATAGTTGAGCAACAAAGAGAGAGAGAGAGAGAGAGAGAGAGAGAGAGCGAGAGAGAGCGAGAGCAAGGATTTAGGAAAGAGGCGTTTCTAGGCAACAGGCAGAGGTTGTCGAGTTCCATATGGCCAGGCTGTACTTTCTTAGTAGGCTGTACAAGCTGAGTTCAAGGTGATTTGTTGACTGTGCAACTGCTGGTTTTTACTAGATTGGGGAGGTTTCCTTGGAAGATTTTCGAAGGAATGAAAATATGATTTTGAAGGAGAAATTACCTATGTATGTGTGACACTTTTTTTATGCTTTTGCTATTTAATTTCCAACTATTGTTCTTTTGATGCTATGGTCTGAAATTTAATTGCCGACAAATTAAATTCAACAAGTTATTTGTTTAATTGAGATCATAAGGACATCGGTCATCTAGGCTTGGAATTTTAATATGGTATTAGAGCTATTTCTCTGATTGAGATTCTTAGGGATTTGCAACGGTAACTCAACTACCAAAAAGGACCAATAGTTAGAGGGTTTCAAAGTTTTATTTTCAGATTTGAGAGTTTGTGTAGTAGATCTCAGAGATGACATCAACTAGCCTTAGGTTTGAGGACAAATTGGATGGTGTCTCGAATTTATCATGGAAGGTGAGGGTTACACTCTTTACTAGAAGAGAATGATCTCTGGGATATTGTCAAGGATGTTGTGACTACGCCTACAGATCTGCGACGGTTAACAGCTCACAAGAAGAAAGTGAAGTCCAAGTGGATAATCTTGGATGCGATAAAGGATCATTTGATCCCTCATATATCCGAGAAGAAGATAGCGAAGGGGATGTCCGATGCTCTGGTCAGTCTCTACTAGAATAAGAACATAAATATGAAGATGATCTTGTAGAGCAAACTTAGATCCATAGAGATGACCAGATCAGACTTAGTCACCGGTTACCTTATGAAGGTCACACAGGTTGATGATCTACTTGCAACAGTTGGGGAGAAGGTTGCAGATGAAGAGCTAGTGAACATGGCACTGAATGGATTCCCAGCTTCATGCGAACCATTTGTCCAAGGTATTTGTGATTGGGAGCACCTTTCTAACTTTGAGACGCTGTGGGATGACTATATCCAGAAGGAGTCTTAGATGGAGTCAAAGGCCAACAAGAAGGGTGGTGATGAGAACCTAGCTCTATTTGATTAGTCAAATGAGTGCAGAGGTAAAGGACCTAGAAAGGGAAAGGGAAAGAGTAAGGAGTCAACCTCACAGCCAGGAAAAAAGGACTTGAGTAAAATCAACTGCTTTATTTGTCATAAGCATGGTCATTATGCATCATAATGTCCAGAGAAGAAGGGAAAATGGAAGCAACAACAAAAGTAGGTAGTAGTCTTTGCAAAAAATCAGATGAACGAGTTGGCTGCTAAGTTCAGGAAGGATTTCTCGTTGGTGTCTTGCCTTTCTACTAGCACAGTTCGTAGGAATGCGTGGTATGTGGATATTGGGACCTCTCGACATATGACATCAGTCTGATAGTTATTTTCTAGTCTTAAGAAGCAAGACTTAGGAGTACAGGTTGACCTTGGTGATGATGCCAAATACCCATTAGTAGGGGTTGGTACTATTCCCTTCTAGCTCGGGTTAGGTAATTCGTTAGATTTTGACGATGTCTTGTTTGTACCAAGACTCGGGAAGAACTTGCTTTTCGGTTTGGTTTTGGAGGATAAGGGCTTTGTAGTGGAGTTCAAGAACCAACAAGTCCTCATCAGGTTGAAGGTATCCAGCCCAGATACAACTTAGGTAATAGGGGTTAGAGAAAGTAAGTTGTATAGGTTGCAGGGTGAACCTGTTCGAGCCTTGGTTTCATAACAATGACAACTTCTGTGACTTGTGGCATAAGAGGATGGGACCCCTACATAAGAGGGTGTTGCATATTTTGAGGGAGATTGTCACAGGTCTTCCAAAGTTCAGTATTGAGCAACATGGTGTATGAAGAGGGTGCACGTTTGGCAAGCATGCCAAGGCTGCTTTCCCAAGCAACGAGCGTAGGTCTAAGGGGATTCTAGGCCTAGTACATTTGGATGTTTATGGATCGATGACAATAGCATCAATAACATGAAGCATGTATTATGTTTCCTTTATTGAGGATTTCTCTCGAAAGACTTGGATCTACTTCTTAAAGACAAAGAATGAGGTCTTTAGCAGGTTTTAGGAGTTCAAAGCTCTAGTGGAAAATTAGACACGGAAGAAGATCAAAATTTTGAGATCAGACAATGGGGGAGAGTATACCTCCAAGGTGTTCGAGGGTTTTTGGAAGGAGGCAAGAGTCAAGAGGGAGTTGATAGTTTCATACAACCCACATCAGAATGGGGTTGCAGAGCGGAAGAATCGATCCATCATAGGGGTTGCTAAGGCCATGATACATAACCAGGACTCATCGATGTTTCTTTGGGCTGAGACATGTAACACAACAATCTACGTCCAAAACCAATGTCCTCACATGATCTTGGAGGACAAGACACCGGAGGAGGCATTAACTAGTGTGAAGCCAAAGGTGAGTCATTTTCGCATCTTTGTTGTCCAGTTTATATCCATGTACCGATAGAGAAGAGGACCAAGTTGGAGCCCTCCAACTGGAAGGGTTTGTTTGTGGGTTATAATGAGACTTTAAAGGGTTATAAGGTCTATATCCCAGGGAAAATGAAGATAATATTGAGCGGGGATGTAAAGTTTAACGAAGACTTTGCATCTAGGAAGTTTCATGAGCCTATTCTAGTGACAAAGGATGAGGAACAGGAAGCTCCGAAGGTTAAGCTCAAGTTACCAGTGATTGCCAGAGCAATACAATAGCGTTTAGGTGAAGAGGGGGAGACAATGGCCCCTTCCATTTTTTCCAGGAAACCTCGATGGTTCACTCAGACATTGAGGGATGCTCAAGTGCATGTTGAGACTCCATGAACACATTTAGAGAGAGCAGACCTTCAAAGAAGTTTTCAGACTACATGGCATCGATGAACAACATTCTAGATTCATAGCCTTCCATCCTTTAGGAGGCAGTAGACCAACAAGTATGGTGGGATGCCATTGTGGAGGAGTGCACCTCCATGAAGAATGATGTTTGGGAGATAGTGCCAAGACCGAAAGGGAAGTCAATTGTGAGTTCCAGGTGGCTCTACAAGATCCAACATGCAGTGGATTCCAGCATTGAGAAGTTCAAAGCGGGGTTTGTGGTGAGGGGGTTCTCTTAGAGAGAGGGAGTGGACTACGAGGAGACATTTGCTCCAATGGCACGATACACTTTGTTGGAGATATTACACACTCACCTAGAATTATTTTTCCTAAGTTTGATAGTCAATTGTTGAGAACACTTCCTTAGATTAGAATATTCTCTCTAGAGAATATTCCCCTACAATATAGGGCGTTCCTCTTTAGTTTAGAGCTAGTTACACTCAGTTAGACTTGTGGAATTCACTCATGCATGGCAACCTTGGTTTTTGACTTAGGTATGTCAGGGGTGATGGAGTATAGCTACATGGGTATATAGACTCAAATTGGGCAGGAAATGTAGTGGATAGGAAAAACACCTTAGGGTGCTACTTCAGCTTGGGATCAACAGTGATTTCATGGTTCAACAGGAAGTAGACGTCAGTGGCACTTAGTTTAGTAGAGGCAGAGTATATGGCAGCGAGTATGGCAAGTTGCGAAGCATTTTGGCTTCGTAAATTGGTTACAAGTTTATTTGATCAGGAGTTGGAGCCTACTGTGATATACTGCGATAATCAGAGTTGCATCAAACTCTAGGAGAATCCAGTGTTTCATGTCAGGTCCAAGCATATAGAGATCATATTTCACTTCATTAGAGGTAGGGTCCAGAGAGGAGTAGTAAATCTTCAGTGCAACTCTAGAGATGAGCAGGTTGCAGACATTCTCACCAAACCCTTAGTGAAGGGCAAGTTTGTCTTCTTTAGAGATAAACTTGTAGTGGTGGAGAATACCTTCCTTGCTAAGAGGAAGTTTGTGGCATCAGATAGGTATCTCCACATCGGGTTGTGTCTATCATGTGGAGATCGTCATTAATACCTCTCAGAACTTTGGAAATTCACTCTGATAATTTAATTATTAAAGTGAATGTCATTTTATAATTAATTGAGGTTAATTAAATAAAATGCATTGGTTATTTAAGTTAATGAATCTTAGCCATTGATCTCAAGTGAGGGAGATTTCATTTCATCCATTGATCACTTTGGAGATTAGGGTTAGGTCTCATCTCAAGATTATAAAAGGCTGCCAAGGGAGAGGAGACACACATTGATTTGGATTCAATGACTCATTTGAGTGAAGGAGGACTTTCACTTTGCACATTTTAGCGAGAGAGAAAAAAACAATCGGTGTATGAAGGCCATACAACCCGCAGGAGCACCTAGTAGGGGCCGTACAACCTGCAACCAACATTGTGCGGTTCGTACAGGACGCAATACCAGCAAAACAACTCGTTGTAGATAGTACATCGTACGACTGGGTCGTACAACAATAGTATAACCAACACAACAACAGGCAGGGGCAACAAATTTGGTGAGGGTTTTCTCCATAGTTTTAAAAACCGGAACCAGTCGAGGGTCCAACCTGAACCAGAATCAGAACCTGTAATGAACCGTTTTTTTTTTTAAATACATAAAATATTTAAATTTTAACGAAAAAAAATATTTTTAAGATTTTAAATCATGTTTCCAAAGCATTAGAGACCATTAGAGACAACATATCCAATGTATGCTCATGAATATATCAAAATGGCACCAAGTGCAATACATATCTAGAGATCGGAACATAAATACATAATCAAGGAGGCTCTAGAGTCAAAATGGCCTCGGTCCTCTATAGAC
>JZKD02S0263883.1:0-20747 GCA_000966675.3 Picea glauca
TACTGTTCCATTTTCTTGAGGATGGTATGGTGTACTCTTTTGATGATAGACTTCAAACTCCTCATTCATATCCTTCATAGTGCTTTTGATAAAGTGAGTACCTTGGTCACTCATCAAAATCCTTGGACAACCAAATCTAATTATCACTTTCTCAAACAAGAAGTGTGTTGTTGTCTCTGCACTACAATATTTTATTGGTGTTGCTTCTGCCCATCTTGTTAAGCATTTTGTTGTAGTAATGATATATATTTATCCCGACCTTCTTGTCGGTGGATTAATTTGTCCCACAAAGTCTATTTACCATTTTTCAAATACCTACAAAGTTACTTGTGGTCATAGGGGCATATCATCCCTTCTATTAGGTTTACCAACCCTCTGACATACATCACATCTCTGGAAATATTCCTTAGCATCTTTGTGAATTGTTGGCCACCATAGTCCTGTGCACAATACCTTCTTTAGGGTAGCTTTTCCTACATAATGTCCTCCAACTCTTCCCTCATGAGCTTTTGGAAAAATTCTAGGCCGCTCATGTTCTTGTACACATATTTTCAAAATGCTATCTGTGTCCATCTTATATAAGTGTCCTACAATCAATTGATAGTCTGCAGCTCTGACTAACATATTTTTCTTTTGCACAGTGTTAAAATCTTGTGGCACAATACTTGTACTCAAGTATTCAATGATGTCAACAAAATATTCGTCAACTACTTGGAATGAAAATAAATGCGCATTAGGGAATTTTTCTTCCAAGTTGGTAGGCTCTTCTCCATTGGTTTCCCTTGACAGGTGATTAGGTCCTGCATTCAGCTTCCCTAGTTTGACTATTACTTAAAAAAAAATTCCTGAGATAACAGTAGCCATCTGCAAATCCTCTCCCCCAACACTGGCTTGTTGACTAAGTATTTGAGGGCTGGATGATATGTGAACATATTAAAGTCTTTTCCCAGTAAGTAATGTTTGAACTTCTGCAATGCATAGACCTTAGCTGGGCCTTCTCTTTTTGTAGTATTGTAGTTCTTCTATGATTCTGACAGTTTTATGCTTGCAAATGCTATAAGATGGTCCAAATACCCTGCTCCTGGCTGCACCAAAATTTCTCCAAGTGCTATAGCTAATGCATCTACATGCACATGAAAGGTCTTTTCCCAATATGGGAATACCATAATAGGTGTTGTGACCATATTTTATTTTAGGATGTCCAAACCTTGCTGACAGTCCTCATTCCACTGAAATTTAGTATCTTTCTTTAACAATTTCTCCATTGGCACAATGATCTTCACATACCCTTTTATAAATTTTCTGTAGTAGCTTGAATGTCCCAATGTTTCTCTCAACTGACACATTGATTTTGGTGGTGGTAATTGAAAATAACTACAATATTGGCAGGATCTACTAACAAGCCTTGTTTGCACACTATATGGACAAACAATATTCCAAAAGGTGTCCCAAAGATGCATTTCTTGATATTCAATAATATCTAACACTGTCTGCATCTTTCCAACATTAACCTTAATACTTCTACATGATATTTTAATAGATTATATACAATCCATTCATCCAAATACACTTCTAGAAACTGATGTATGAACTCCTTAAAAGAATCTATTACCACTCTTAAAAATATGGCCAGTGCATTCTTCATCCCAAAAGGAACGACTCTGAACTGGTAGGATCCCCATTCTATGGAAATAGTGGTCTTGTACCTATCTTTTGGGGATATCTTGATCTTGTGGTAACCTGGGAATCCATCTGTAAAGAAATATGCTTCCTGGCCTCCCACATTCTCTAGGAATTCATCTATAAAAATTCTAGGCAAAGGGTCATGTAGGCAAGAATCAGTCAATTTCCTCAGATCTACACAAATACTTATCCCCCCTTGTTTCTTCTCTTGAACTACCATAGGGCTTATCCATTCATATTCCTCCACTAGTTCTATGATACCAGCTTCCAATATTCTGTCAATTTCTTCTTTTACTTTCATCTTGTATATTGGATTTAATATATAGGGTCTCTATCTGACAGATCTAGCCTCAGGTTTGAGAGGTATATTCATCTCTCCTAGCTCTCCCTCTATGCCTTTCATCTCTGTAAATTTTGTTGGGAATATGTCACTCTACTTGCGCAATAACTCTGTTATCCTTTCCACTATTTTCTCATCCCAATAATCTCCAATACTGGCCATTTTGGGATTCTCAGTTTTCCCAATGTTGACTTTCTTCACCTTGATAGGTGCAACAAATACTTTTGACTCCTAAGATGGACCTTCCACTCCTCTTTCTCCTTCAATTTCTATAATTTGAATGTTGTGCGTGTCATCTCCATATGGTGCTTCTTTTTCCACATGATAACTTGACAGTAGTTCCTTGACTGTCTGTCCGTTATGTTGTTGATACTTTGTCATGAGTTCAACCTCTGATTCATCAATAAATGTCACACCTCTTATCTGTTTAAGTGATGAATCCATGTTAGGGTTCTCATGTTCAAATGAGAAGGTTACTATAAAATTCTTCCGTAATGTTGTCCATTCTGCAGTGCCTCTGCGTAGTTTTGTTATAACCCTAAATTGTTCTACATATGCATACATAGCATTTGGCCCTCTTACTTTCATTTTTTTCCAAGCCATCACTGAGTTTCTCTTCTAGAAAACCAATTTTTTGAAGATGTACGTGCCCTGCATCAATACTGCCCAGGTACATATGCCTGCTGCACCACTACAGCCCACCTATGTATGCATGCTGCACCACTACATCCCGCGTATACTTGCAAAAGTTGCAAAAATTAAAAAGTTGCAAGGAATTCATTGAGATTTCGGGCTATTGGGTAGTTTCCCAACTAATCCACCTCCTCTAGACCTTCACCCAACCAAATAACCATCCTTTTGTCATATAAAAGGAGGTGTTGGGGTCTCATTCCAAATTTATGCATAATAACAATGAAACTCTGCTCATTTCACATCCCCTCCTTTCCCCAAGCAATTGTAGCCTTGTTGTGAGAATTGCCTCAGAATTCCTAATTTTTCCCTTTTTCCTCCATAAGTACTCATTCCATTTCCCAAGAAGACGGTTGAGAGGAGAAAGATACACAGAGGTGCACTTGGATCTTGGTGAAGAGGATCCCAAACCAGGTTTGACGAGAAGTAGCCAACTTTGGTTGTAAGTGATCATTGTATTATCAATAAAAGAAGTACTTTTCCTATCCCAAAACATGATGTGTCAAATGTTTGCATTTGTTTTATGTTTTTTCTAACAACTAACCCTTATTTATGTATGAAATGTACTCTTGCAAATTTTTGTTTGTCTATCTTTGAATGCAAGCCAACCTTGGGAGGAGGTTTGCAGTCATCAAAGTTATCAAGCATGAGAGGATCATCACCAGACACAGAGTAAAGGTACAATTACCTGATCCTTCTCATTTTACTTTTCTTGCATAAGTCTGGGGTATGTTTGGGGTAGTTAGAGAAGTAGGAGACTTTTAAACTTTTATTGATTTACCTACATTGTAAACCCTAGTGTAGCCATAGGGGGGTTTTTCCCGCTAGCAGAACTGGCGACCGTATTAGGGAAAGACTCTAGGGTTTTAGGGGATTTTTTGGGTGTTTGATTGGTTTTATACCTTTTGAGTTTCTGTGAGTCTGTTGAGTCTTTTAAGGGATTCTGGTCACCTGTTGGTGCCATACCAGTTCTCTCTGCCTTGTCAGCTAGTATGTTTTATTTCTTTTTTTCAAGAAATACAGAGGTGTACGTGGCCTTTTGTGGGACAACATGCGTACATACACACCCTGCTTTATAGACATCCCGCGTACATACATAGGCTGCTTAAGCATCAATAACATACCTAGTTCAAGGGATTTTGTTTTAAGAAGATGCAATCAACCTCTTCCCTGATTGAGGTCTTTACTTCTCAGGGTCTCTTGACAGAGTTCAATGCCTCTATTTTTATAGTCAAATCCTGGGTTAGATGTCAGTTTGCTTGTCTTTTTGAAGATTTCTTGTGTTTACTTCGAAAGGGTTTTTAGGCGAGTCTTTGAGTTTTTGATCATCATGTTTGATGTCTTTAGTGACTCCCTGCGATCCACAGTAGGCCAGAGGTCAGTTTCAATCTTGTTTGGTGTTTCTTTTACCCCCTTTCATTTTCTTTAAAGAAAAGAAAAAAATATTTATTTGAAGTTTTTCTTGTTTGAAGCATTTACAAAAAAAAAGAAAAATATTTTCATTTCTTAGTTTGGTAAAGTAGTTAGGGTAGTTATTTTACTTGTTAGGAAAAAGAGTCCGATTTTTAAGTTCTTTACTGATTTCTTAGAACTTAAGTAGCTTGTAGTCGAGTGAAATTTCGTTTTAGGTCTTCCTTTTAAAGATCTTGAAAATAGTTAGTTATGAAAAGTTGGTTTAAAGAGTTAGTTGCAAATATTTATTGTTAACTAGAATTAATTTTTCTTTCAGTTTTGTTTACTTCTCCTCTTTTCATCTCTCATACACATCACTAGTTTCACTACCATATCCTTTGAGTTAAAACAAGCCATTTAAAATGAACGTTAATTAAAATTAATTAGAATTTTATGTTTGTAGCACCAATCAACTAGTTTAGGGTTAGAGACTTGAATTAGGTTGGAGATGAAACTCTTCAAGGCTTATAAACAAACATCAAAGTTAGAGCTAGGGAGTGTAAAAGTCCAGTGACATGAAAGTTATCCAGGACCCCCCTCTAACACAGGGGATAAACACAAGGTCGTGTAAGGAAAGGTAGCAGAGATAACCCCTCCAAAGCTAGACCAAACATAGTGGGTAATGCATATTGAGGATTTGTCGTGGGATACTATCGTTTGCATTTTCCTATGGAGCTTCGTGGACCTCGAATCCATTCGATATCCTTAGTTGTATTTCAAACCACTTTCTTTCAATACCCTCGATAGGTTTCTGAATTTCTATCCTCCTCATTGCGGTCCACCCGACTGTCGATTGTACCTGCCTGATGACTGTTTGCGAGCTAGAAACTTAGTTGCCTTTATTCTAGGGACTTACATAGGCGACTGTGTGGGTATACCCTGGTACCTAGGGCAGACATTGGGCTACACTTTGCAAAGTATACCTGAAGGGTGCTTCCGTGTTCGAGTTTCACTTGCACCGATAAGTTTCTCTAGTGTTGGTTGGTGTAACTGTTCTTCCAACTAGATAGTGGTTTGCTTGGTTTATCTTGTAGGAACTTTTCTAGTGTGTGATTGGTTTTCAATGTTAGTTAAATCCTTACTGTGTTTTTGATATTTTCACAAAGTGGAAGATCAAGAGATCCACCAGTTGAGAAGGCTTCAAGGCTTTCCGTTGGTTACATTGGAGCCATCACCGCCATCATTATGGAGAAACATTGACAAGCAAGGGTCATTTGAGGTGACCGGGCCACATGAAACTGTGCCCGAGCCATCCCCGAGAGGAGATTACTTGAATCCGGAGGAACTCACCATTTCTGACTTTGGAGCGGAAGCTCTAGAGCCAGCCAACCTTCTGATCACTGCCTTGTCGGCACCAATCTTGGTATAAGTTGTCCCTCCAAGGGTAACACCTCACGAGCATCAGAGAGTCTTGCAAGAAGCTATGGAAGAAAATGCTGCTACTTCGTCCGCGAGTCCTCGCACTCCCGCAACGATTGCCACCACTGGGGGTATTCTACCTCCTAACCAACCTTTGCCGGTCCAGACCACCATGGTCTTGACCACCTCTACTTTGGGCAGTGGTCCGATTCCATCATCGACGATGACCATTGCTCTGTTCACAAAGAGTATGATGGGCCCTCCATTTTCATATGGGATGCCCGGCTTTGATACGAACTCTGTCCTTACCTAATCCACCCTACAATACATGGGTCAGGGGGAAAGGAGCTCAAACGCTCCCTTGCAAGGGTCTATGGGGGGAAACTTAGCCTCCTATAATGCTATCCCTTATGATGGAGGTCATATACCTCCTCCATCCCCCTCGCTCGATGGTGCTTTCCAGCCACCCGTTGGGCCAAACATGGACGAAAACTTGTTTGGAGAAGGAAGTCTAGGACTGTGTTCCTACACCATGCCAGTGGGATCCATGTCGTTCTCTTTTCTCAATGTGTTTGGTAATAATTATTTTTTGTCAGCTTCCATCTCGGCCAGGGGAAACCCTAGTTTTGGACAACATAATTCTATGAAGGGTACTATTCCTACACATGGTGCAAGCACATGAATTTTTTCCTCACAAGGACTTTGGAATCCTTGGTAGGGATTAGTTCCCTTGTCAGGGATGTAGAAAAGGGGAAACCCCTTCCTTGGTCAATGGAACCCTGGGCAAGGCTCAATACCTATGCCCGTCGGATCGACAGGGGGAAACCCCTTCCAGAATATTTGGAACAAAATGTAGGGAGAAATACCCACCCAACCTTCGTCGTCGAATTATGAGAATCAACCGATGATGTAACAACAAACACAATATCCATACGCTGGCCAAGGTCATGGTGTCTACCAAAATCCTGGTCAACAACCCAACTTTTCCTAGCAACCTGGTGCCATTCAAACTCCAGGCTCCCTTTTTCTTGTACATAGTAGCCAACCCAAATTACCGTTTCTGGCAATGTTACACTTTCCAAACTTGTTAAGGTTGCTTAATGACCCAATTTTTCATGATCCGCATTGGCCCCCCATGCTGACTAAGTTTCCCTCTGACATTTTGAAATTCGAAGGCAAGCCTAGCGAAGACTCGGGTGATCACCTGAAAACTTTCCACTATGGTGCTCGTTAAACTCACTACGAGACAACTCCGTACAAGTTGCACCTGTTTCAATGTACTCTTATCCGGGGTTCCGCGAAATGGTACATCGAGCTTGACCGCTCAAGATACTCTTACTTTAGCGATTCGGTGATGGTTTTTCTGAACCATTTCCAACTACCCGTGAGATATGATGCTGACACCAAATTGCTGGCCAACTTTGAGTAGATGAAAGCCGACGATATCTTAGATCACATCCAAGAATGGCGGCGTCAGAAGAGTTTGATTAAGGTACAGGTCCCACCGAATTTCCTACTGGAGTGGTTCTTGAAGTCTTTGGTACCTCAATTATCCAAGGATGTTGCGACTTCGGGAGTGTTTTCAAAGGAAGAGGCGATTATGAGAGTGAAACAAATCAAACTGATATAATCTCAGTATGGATTACTCTACAAGATTTTTCTAGATGATCCATGGTCCATCCTTGACAAGGCCAGACAAAATTCTGGACCACATGCCAATTGTATAGTTGATTCAACACAAGAAAATCCCACTGATCAACTATCAAATCAATTGCAACAATTTTCGATACAACAGACAATGGCCAACTAGACCTCCGGTTCATCTATTCCCCCCACCCAAATGTCAGACGTACATAGTGTGCAGTCGATGAACCTGAAGGCCAACCAACAACCTGACAGAAAGAAGAAACAACGAAACAAGAAGGGTAAGGGGGATAAGAAACCCAACAACAATGCTGGTGGGGCAACATAGAGACGAGAAAGTCAAAGTATCCATGTAACCTTTGCATGAAGGACCATCCGACTCATCTATGCCCTTGAATTGCGGAGGCCCAAAAGTTATTGGCGCAACAACAACCAACTTTGTTAACAAACCCATTTCTACATGGGACAAATATGACTCAAGCCTCTTTGAGTGCGGACGGGGGAAATCAGGGACTCCTCACATCTTCTAGTAATCCCTCAGCCATGAACATTCATATGATGAAATGTGACGCTTACATAGAAACCAGGGCACATGATTATGGAATGCCAGAATCTCCCGAAAAGGGTAAAGAAGCCATAAACCCATTTGTTCCTCTCTAGATTGAGAAGATGATGGGAGAAACAATGACATGCATCCCGAAAGTGGTGTTCAAAAAATATTCTCATATTTTGAATGTGAGGGTTTCCGAGAATTACTCTGTGGTGGAGGATTTTTCACAAACCCCTTGCACGATGTCTGCTTTGAAAGTCCTCCAAAGCTGCCCTTTGTAGAGAAAGGATTTGTTATCCACCTTGGGATCTGCAGAGACATGTAATTCAGAAACAATCATTCTCGATACAACTAAATTGAAACCCTGTCTCCCATACCACATTGCATTATAGATAGTAGTGGCTTACACCACAAAAATTTTACCCGAAATATTTTCTGCATGGTGGTGGATGAGGGTGCCTTGACTTGCGTGATGTCGTTGGCGTGTTGGAAGGCCATTGGCCAACCCATTTTGTCTCTGTCACCTACTCTTCTTACTGCTTTCGATGATAATTCTTCTAGACCACATGGAATCATCCCTTCTTTCCCCGTGCAGCTAGGAGGAAAGACTGTGTGCGTTGAATTTGAAGTGGTCGATGCACCTCTCGACTACAAACTCCTGTTAGGAAGGATTTGGACTTATGCAATGCATGCAACGGTTGCCAAAATTTTTTGGGTCTCATTTTTTCTAGATGAGGGACGAATTGTAACCATTGACCAGTTGTCCTTCTCCAGGTATGACCCTTCATCAGGGGAATCCACGATTCCGATGATTGATAACCCTTAGCTTGATGTTGTCAATGTGGGGGTTGGTTTGTGCCCACATTTGATGGGTACTTTCAATTACCCACCTCCTTCTGGTGATGTTAAGTTTATATCTGCTGCCCCAACCAACCTAGGGATGAAATTTTTCAAGTGTCTTCATTTCAAATGACTTACTTTAACGATCCGTGGACTCTTCCTTCTCCATCGGATTCGATGGAAGGGATATGGCATCCTAGCATGGACATGCCCTTGTCTGCGATAGTAGTTGCGTACAATATTGTCCAGCAAGCTTCAGTCGACCAGATCTGACTCCAACATAGGAGTTAGATCTAGTTCTCGAGCCTATTTGGGCTCAAGGTTCCCTCGCCACTACCAATTCTTTAGACTTGGTCTTTGCCTTTGACGAGGTGATTATAGAGGCATTGACTGGTCCAGACAGACCCTGGGATGATCTCCATAATAGATCTTATTTTCTCTCGGAGTTAAGAAGAATAGCGGTAGGTGAATTCGTATTGACTATGACTGGAGACAGGTCTTGTCCTGTTAATCGTCTGGTTATGTATGCAACTTACGCTGAGGGTAATATGGAAAGTATCTCTGAAATGATACCTATTGATATCTCCAGAACCCTTGGATTCGTGGAGAATGTTTTCATCGGAGTGGACCTCTCCCCTGAGGAGATTCAAATCTATACATATTTATTTAAGGAATTCCACGACATTTTTTCCTGGTCTTACGAGGAAATTCTAGGCATCGATCCAAGAATTTTCAAACATGAGATAACGACTTATCCTGATGCCAAGTCAGTCCGACAAAAGCTTCATCTAGTGAATCCTCAGAAAGAGACAACTATTAAGGCTAAAGTAGAGAAACTGCTTAAAGCTGGTTTCATCTACCCCGTATAGTTGACACAATGGGTGTCAAATCCCATTCCGGTTAACAAAAAATATGGTACGATTCGCGTGTGCATGGACTTCCATGACTTGTATAAGGCCTGTCCAAAGGATAATTTCTCCACCCCATTGATTGATCAAATTGTCGATGAATGTGCACGCTATGAGGTCTTTTCATTCATGGATGGTTTTTTGGGATACATCTAGATTCATATGAAACCAGAAGACCAACATAAACCAACTTTTATTCATCCATGGGGCACATTTTCTTATCGTAAGATGACTTTTGGCCTGAAGAATGCTAGAGACACTTTTTGGAGGGCCATGTCTTTTTCTTTCCATGACCTTAGACATATAGTTGAGGCTTATCTCGATGATCTAGCATTAAGATATCACAAGAGAGATGATCATCCTCCACACCTCCGACAAATATTTGAGAGATGTCGCTACTATCAGATTCACTTGAATTTCAACAAGTGCAGTTTTTGCGTGACGTCAGGTCATCTTCTAGGTTTCATAGTTTTGACAACATGGATCATGGTCGATCCTCTTAAGGTTGAGGCGATAGTTCAGTTTCCTCCCCCATACACAGTCCCTCATCTTCAGATATTATAGGGGAAAATGAACTTTCTACGATGTTTTATCGCAAAATATGCCGATATCACTAAAGGGTTCATGCGTTTACTGAAAAAGGGAGTCCCTTTATTTTGGGACGAAGCCGCTCAACACTCTTTCGAAGCATTGAAACGCGCCCTTATGTCTGCCCCTCTGCTCCAGCCTCCCAATTATAATAAATATTTCTTATTGTACTTGGCCGCTGCAGAGTTGACCATTGGTATGGTCTTGGTTCAAGAGGACGATCTTCTCGAAGAGCGTGTGATGTATTACCTGAGCTAAGGCCTGGTTGGGCCAGAACTCAACTATTCCCATATTGAGAATCTTACGTTGGCAACAATGCATGCTGTCCAATGGTTCCGTCATTGTATCCTGCTTTGCAAGACCACCATCATTTTCGTTGTGACTATTTCAATATGTGTTGACACGACACGTCATTGGCGGGAAGATCAGTAGATGGATTGTTATCCTCCAGGAATTTGACTTGGATTTTGTTTCCTTGAAATCCAAAAACTCACTGGTCTTTGAAGAACTTATTTCAGAACTTCCGATCGAATCAAGTGATGTTACGTCTGAAGAATCACCTATTAAAGGAGATCTTTTTTTGATCGGATCTTCAGACCCTTGGTATGTAGATATACTAGTCTATATACACACTTTGAAGTTCCCCGCTTCTGCTTCTCATGATGATCGTCGACGAATATGCCATCAGGAACGAAACTCTCATACTCAATGAAACTTTGTATCATCAAGGTGTAGATTGTGTTATTCGT
The DNA here is from genome assembly GCA_000966675.3 of Picea glauca. Taxonomy (NCBI): domain Eukaryota; kingdom Viridiplantae; phylum Streptophyta; class Pinopsida; order Pinales; family Pinaceae; genus Picea; species Picea glauca. The sequence goes on from JZKD02S0263883.1 coordinate 10,804, forward strand.
CGGTGCCTTATACACGAAGAAGAAAAACTCATTCTTAATGACTGCCACACTGGGTCATGTGGTGGTCATTTGACTGGGTTGGAAACAACCCAAAATATTCTATGAGTCAGTTACTTTTGGCCTACGTTAATCAAAGATTGTGTCGAGTTGGTCAAGAAGTGCCACCTGTATCAGATCTTGTCTCAGAAGATGAGGGCACATCCCGCTGCCATGTTTCCCATCATTGATGTTGGTCCTTTCACCAAGTGGGGGATTGATTTTACTACATGCCGCCTGACCTCAGCCAAGGGGCATCATTATATCATCGTAGCAGTAGACTACTTCAGAATGTGGGTTGAGGCTATGCCAACATTTAAAAATGATGGAGAAACAACAACTCTCTTCATTTTTAACCAGATAGTAGCAAGGTTAGACATCTAGAAAGATATTGTCACTGACCATGGTATTCACTTCCCGAAAAAAATGATTTCCAAGTTAACATCAAATATTGGGTTGAGGAAAGAACATTTGTCACCCTACTACCCACAAGTGAATGGTCAGGTGGAAGCTTTGAATAAGTCCCTCAAGAATATTTTGCAGTGAACGATCCTTTCTGCCAAATCAAATTGAAATTTGATGTTGTACTTGGCATTATGGGCCTGCCGAACATCTGTAAAGACTACGACCGGTTTCTCACATTTTCAACTCGTTTATAGGTTGGAAGCAGTCTTGCCTATAGAGTGCTAGATCCCGTCTTTAAAGTTGGAAGTAGAGTTATTGCCAGACACTTCACTTCTTGAGGAATGCCTATTATATCTTGAGCAACTTGATGAGAAATTCCATGATGTAGCCTTGGCCAATGAGGCTCACAAGAAATGAGTCAAGTGTCAATATGATCGGTCCATTCATCCTCAGATTTTCTGTGAAGGTGAACTTGTCCTGGTCTACGAGCAAGATAAGGATCCCATGGGGGTAGGAAAGTTCAAACACATGGGGTTCAGACCTTTCATTGTGAAAGAGGTCTTAAAGAAGGGCTCTTCTCATCTGGTTGAATTTGAGGGAAATGCTTTGGTGGAGCCTAGAAATGGGCTCTACCTCAAGAAGTATTACTCGTAGGTTGGTCACTTGGGTGACTTCTTGTACATATGTATAGTTCTTATACAATCATTTTTTTGTCTTTTTGTTTTATGGACGTGTCATTATTTATTTCATATTTTTCATTGTGGTAGATGTCAAGTGAATCAGAGGTGTTCTTTGGGTTCGTGGGCGAAGCTAGCTGACACACTCAGAGGCTTGCTTCCACGGCTTGGGTGATTTTCACACCTCAAGGCCAGTTTCTATATACGGGAGGTATATGTCTAGGTGATTCCACAGAAAATGTCGTCGATTACAGAGAAGTGATAGAGTTGATTCATGACGCTTTGTCCCATGGCATTTCTTACCTCCGAGTCTACCTATATTCTCAACTAGTTGTGTCCCCGTTAAATGGGGTTTACCCTGTTTATGATTCTACTTTACACTGATTATTCCTTAGGGTGTGTCTCTTAGAACGTTTCTTTGATTACATTACATATATCCATGTTCCTAGGAGATTAAATCAAATAACATATATTCTAGCTAATCATGTATTAGATTGGCATGTTTCACACACATAAAAAGAAGCACACACATACACATGTATATACATTTGTAAATAAATGTGATCTATAAGACATAATATATTATATATATATATATATATATATATATCTCAAAAAGTCTCATAGTACATAGGTGGGCGCGAATGCCTCAAAAAATAATAATACGGTATACATCACAGGGCTTATGCCCTAAAAAAATATACAAAAAGAGTCCCCTCGGCACATGACAAGTCCATATTATCTAATCTCGGGGCCTATTGGACCTCCCATAGTGAACGACGACATTTTCCAAACGCCAGAAGAGTTGGACCCAAGTTTGTGGAACCCCAACTACATGAGGCTGCATCGATGGCAGGAGATCCTCGATCTCAACCATGGGAACTGCGCGAGTGAGCACGGTAAGGTTTCGATCCACCTGTCTCAACACTCTCTTAGCCTCTTCGGCTGGAGGTCCCACTGCGACTGCTGGTCCGCTAGCTGCTACCGGTACTGCCTCTGTTTGAGGACGTCGCCTAGTCCTCGAGAAGTCTGCTAGGCGCACAGGTCCCACATCTATACATAACATATACATAGTTGTCAGATACCCTGATACACCTAAAAATGATATATAAAAGAAACTAAAAATTAAATAAATTTAAAAACACACATACCTATCTCTCCTTGCTCCTCTCGAGGAGGTACAGGCATGTTTGGATCTCTAGAAAAGTTGATTCTGACGTAGGGTTAGTCCTCTATCACTGAAATATTCCATGCCCACCAGTCAAAGAATGTGTCATCTAAGGCCTTTATGGTCCTTCCTCACCCCTGTCATGGCAAAAATGTTGCCCATCTACATACCGCTGGGAAGGAGGCCACATGCCCCCACACTATCTCTCTCAAACTTAGGTTGGGTACCCTCTCAAAGAAGAACAAGCACAGAATGGTCCCAAACCTAAAGTTCTTGTTGCTACACTCACGACAATCCATAAGCTGCCTCTTCATGCAAGTAAGCATGGTCGTGCTCTAGTAAAAAAATATCTGCATCAAGGCACTGCATGGCACAATACATATGAGCCCCAGAATCCTGGTGGATGGTCGCGAATCCAGTGATCCTCCCAATAAGAAGTAGGATCACCTTCAGTGACAGGTTGACTATATTCCCGATGGGCACTTGAGAACCTACTTTCTAAGTTCCTTCCTCACTGTGCATCCTGATGTAGTCGACGATGTTGAAGGGTCCAGGAGGAAATGCGAGTAGGTTGATTGGTTCACCTCTCCTCGAGAGGCCAGTCAAGAAGTAAATATCCTCGGTCATTTGAGTCAACGACTGCCCTTCAATCATAAACACCTCTACGTCCAGGTGCCAATAATCCACGAGGGCATTCAGAAGCCTGGGTTGTGCTGTCATAAGCGGACACTGGTAGAACTTCCATAGATCACATTGTTTTAATGCAAAAATGGAAACATGGTCCTCATCGACCAAGACATCCATCTCCTCGTGTTCCCTCTCCCTCTAGTGGACATACATCCTGTTACATGACAAGTTCAAGGGGGAGTTATTCTTTCATATTTTATTTTTCCTTGTTTTTGAGGGTGTACACGGGTTGTTTTAAACACAGTCGCATACATCCACAGGATACTTTTTTCTTCCCACGTACACATAGGGCTGCCCTTTTCTAAGAGAGTGCACCCACCCAAAAACTAAAAACAATGAAAAATTGAAGTATAGAAATGCAAGAGGGATGAGTTTATACTTACTTGGTTCGAGCAGAAGTTCATTTCGTCCTATGAAGCTCCCATAATCAACTCTTCTAGCAAAGGGGTCTTTTTTACCTCTTGGTTAATTTTTAAATTGCAATTGTGAAAATGAGCTATCAACTTCTATTTATAGACTTTTTTGGCCCCTTTTACCACTTTTTTGAACCCTTTTGTCATTTTTCTTACTTGGAAATCATTTAATGTGGTTCTTGAGTTTCTTATTGGATGTTACGATGCACTTCACTTTTGGTTTGGTAACCTTTTTGGGAGATGGGTCACTTTTGAAGGTCCTTTGGTAAAAGTCATTTTTCCAACTTTTTGCATATAAGTTAGGATTCCACCTCCACTTTCTGCATCTCATTGTCTCTTCCGCTTTTCCATAGGATTTATCCCACCCAAGTGCGACACAAAACCATATTTGTTGTTTTATAAGTGTCGTGATTAGGTGGTAGATCCTACCTTTACATGGATGCCCTAGATAGATCCTTGTTAACTTTTGGCATCCATGCCGTATCTAATGGATTTAGGCTCGAGAGTCCTTAATAGTCCTGTCATGATTATGAGATTGCACCTCATTCGTCTGATGCAGCATCACTCTTGGCCTCACCCTCAGGCCTCCCAAAAATGAGCATACTTTGTTGTCTTTCAAGCTCGCTTTGAAATCCCAAAGCAACATCCAACAAGACTACATTTATCTTTTCAATCTTGTCCAAATTAACTAAGAAAAGCAACCTCTTAGAGCCTTCTTTAAGCCCTTTTCAAACTTTCTAAACATGAAAATATTATCGAGTGATCTTATTTCCCTTCACTCTTGCCAAACTAAAACTTGAAGGCATGTCTGCCCGACGGTAGTTTACCCCTTTTTCGGTCCGGATGGTCAATTTTATGAACAAAGGTATACCCTAGGAGCTTTGGTTCACTAGAAGAGTATTCTCAGGTATAAGTTTAACCCTTTTTTGGGCCTGAGGGACTAAATTTATGAAAAATGAACATTCTCCTTGGTTTGGGTTTATCACCTTTTTCGGGCCTTACAAATTACTTACGAAAAAGGAACCCCCATGGAATCCATAGTTAAGCTCTTTTCAGACTCCCTAAAATTGAAAATATTGTCGAGTAACCTTGTTCTTTCACACTCGTTAAATTGGTCTAGAAGAACATCTACTCACATGAGTTTACTCCTCTTTTCAGCCTGTAGATTAGGGAGGAAAAAGGTACACCTCGGGAGATTCGTCTCGCTGGGAGAGTTCTCCTCAGTAAATTTTTTACTTTTTCAGTCTAAGGAGACTAAATCTAGAAAAAGGCAGTGAGTCCATGGTTAAGCTCTTTTCATACTCCTTAAAATTGAAAAGATTGCCGAGTGATCTTGTCTGTGTCACACTTGTTAAAATGGTTTTGAATAGATGTCTTTTTGGTGCTAGTTTACCCTTTTTTTTGAACCGACTAGACTATTTTCAAAAAATGTACCCCAGTGGAGTCTTCTTTTAAGTTTTTTCAGACTCTCTAAACATAAAAAAACTACCGATCTTACCTTCTGTGGGATCGTTAAAATCACATTTAAGGGGGTTTCATCGTGTCTTGCTAATCACATTTTCATCTCTGTGTCTTTGGCCTAATTTCGGCTCCATGTTGCTCTCAACCAAACCTTTGAAGCATGCCTTATACACAAGCCTTGTAGCACTTTGCCTCTGCGACCTGACACCTTGACCCATGGAGGAATTTTCCCCGAGTGTCCTTTTCCTACACGTCTCCTTGCTCTGAGCATTAGTGTGTTCCTTGCGCTTGGAACTAGTATGATTGCGACACTCGTTCCTCGTTTGTAATGTAGCATTCTTTTATTCTTTTTCAAGATCTTTAAAAAATTGAAAAAGATAAAAGAATAAAAAAACACAAAAAGAGGGGACGGGAAATATATATTCCTTTTTGGCATACAATGAGTCACCCTTGGAAAAAACACATCCTTCCATTTGTTCGTCAAGCCTTGGGATCTAATATGACCTTAGGAAGATGTTCACGCTACATAGAGCTATGTCCTCCTCCATTTTGTTACTCTTCCAAACACATGGAGAGTTTGCGTTGCCTCCTACATTGTGAACTTATGTCAATGTCATATTTACCGAGTCTGATCATATTTTTTGCTCTTGTCCAAGGGAAGTTTCACCCAACCCGAGTCATCCTTTTTTCATTTTGTCTCTTTCCCTCATGTCCGACCATCCCGAAAGTCCAATCAAGTCCTTGTTCGAAATCAATGAAGTTCTCTGCCTAATCATCAAGATCCTCTTGTCTGTTCCCAAAGAGTCATCAAATATCTCTGGGTAGTGAACTCGTATACTCACATTACACTCCTACCTGATTTTTAAATATCTTGAATTTGTTGCTCGAGATCTGAAGGCCTCATCTCCAACCATCAGGCGTCGTTGGATTCTTGAAGATGGATAGTATACTTGTATATATTTGATTTTGAGATGTAGATCCACTGTGTATTGCTCACGGATACACTTTATATAGTTATATGACATGGATCTGCAATGTATTTGATTGGAATCCATGATTTATTTTCATCCCGAGCATGGGTATGCCCGCCTCAGAGAGACAATTGTTATTTTTGCATATGGCACCTCTCGAACTCTGGTCCCGGGATCACTCGTTTCATACATTAGTGAACATTTTTTAATGTATTTAGGCCATCATATGCTCTTATGACCTCACACATTAGGGGGCATTTTTTATAACCCTAAATTTCTCTACATATGCATACCTGGCATTTGGCCCTCTTACTTGCATTTTTTGCCAAGCCATCATTGAGTTGCTCTTCTAAAAAATGAATTTTTTGAAGATATATGCACCTTGCACCGATAGTTCCCGTGTACATATGTCTGCTGCACCACTACAACCCACGTACATATGCATGTTGCACCACTATAACCCGTGTATACTTGCAAACGTTGCAAAAATTAAAAAAATGCAAGGAATTCGTTGAGATTACGGGCTATTGGGTAGTTTCCCAACTAATACATCGCCTATAGTCCGTCACCCAACCAAATAATCATCCTTTTTTCATATAAAAGGAGGTGTTGGGGTCTCATTCCACATCTAGACATAAAAAAAGTGAAACTCTGCCCGTTTCACATCCCCTCCTTGCCCCAAGCATTTGCAGCCTTATTGTGAGAATTGCCTCAGAATTTCTCATTTTCCCCTTTTTCCTCCATAAGAATCCATTCCATTTCCCAAAAATAAGGTTGAGAGGAGAAAGATACACATAGGTTCACTTGGATATTGGTGAAGAGGACCCCAGACCAGGTTCAATGAGAAGTAGTCGACTTTGGTTGTAAGTGATCATTATATTATCAATAAAAGAAGTACTTTTCCTGTCCCAAAACATGGCGTGTCGAATGTTTTCATTTGTTTTATGTTTTTTCTAACATCTAAACCTTATTTATGTATGAAATGTATGCTTGTAGATTTATGTTTGTCTATATTTGAATGCAGGCCAACATTGGGAGGAGGTTTTCATTCAACAAATTTATCAAGCACAAGAGGATCATCACCAAACACAGAGTAAAGGTACAATTACCTGATCCTTCTCATTTTAATTTTCTTTCATAATTTTGGGGTATTTTTGAGGTAGTTAGAGAAGTAGGATACTTTTAAACGGTTATTTATCTACCTACATTTTAAACCCTGGTGTATTCATAGGGTTTTTTTTCCCGCTAGCAAGTTCCTGGTCTACATACTAGTTTTCTGGGATCCCTTCCAATGTGTGGATGAAGTGATGATGCCATTCCTCTGGTGGTGTCATCCTCCATAGTGTTCTTCATCTCTCCAAATTTTATTCTTGTGTCCCATGTCCATCATATCTCTGCATCTTATTTCTCCCTTTCTCTGCACCGAATCTAATGCGCAGTAGTGGCTTAGATTGGTACCAGTCCTTAACTGTTTTTTGTGCGCACCCCACCATCTTGCAAGTGTTTCCTTGAGTGCAATGTCCAGGGAAAAGAGCCTCTAATTCTATAACAATTCATCTTCGTATCTTTTTATGAATTCTTCTAAATCATTTATTCCATGAAAACTGGGAGGTTATCTTATCTCGGTACCCAATCATCTTATTGAGCGGTATATTCTTGCGCAACTTCTTGTAGACACTTCATGTAAACTCTGCTTTCAATTATCCAAACCTGTATCTGAGTCAGACACACATGATGTGATGCTCCTCCACCTGAGTACCCCATCTACAGTTGGGTTGACATAATATTCTTCGCGTGTGGTGGTTCTGTATAACTGGTTGATTTCCTCCAGATCTAAGCAAGTGGGCTCTATAAACCTTTCTCCTTTCGATGGGTTTAATGGTGCAACAAATCTGTATTCCCCCGATTCAAATGTCATCTTCATTGTCTTTAATTTGATTATTCCCTAGTTATCAAATGCCCAATCCAACCCAATAAATTTTGGATAAGGTGTTGTGCCATCCACTATTTCTATTGCTTCAAAGTCTGCCTTAGTGTGTACTCCATCCAGATCTACTATCACACCTTTTAGCCTTCCAATTGGTAGAAATATATGATGGTTTGATAACTTCAACTAAATAGGTGAGTAGCCTAAGGTGGGCTCTCAATACATTTCCATGTCTTCTTGGGTAACATGTTTACCTTAGAGCCTAAATCCAGTATGATATCCCCCATATTGAAATCTCCAATGTTGGAATTTAGTTTGAATTCTCTGCTTGTCCTCCTTCTCATATGGAGGTGATTGACTATTTTCTGTTCTAACTTCCTCTCTTCCTATGTGTTACATATTTCTAACATATTTTGTAAAACAAATGATCGATCATTCAATAGTTTAACATAGGATTGCAGAAAGGTCTTTATGGTACTTACTTGCTCTACAAATTGTGTTTCACTGGTGTGGTCCATTGAGGAGGGTATTTCATACATTAGTACATTCTAAGTGTGCTGCGCGGTTGATGTAGAGGCAACATATTTCTTTAGGAACTTCTATCTTGCCTCCTTGAATATTTATTTTTCTTTCCTGCATCAGACTGTTTCTGTGGTTCCGTATTCTTCTTCACAAATTGGTGTTGTGTTGGTTCCTATCTTACTGCGTCAACTCCTGTCTTAGCTCCTCCGCATGAAACTATGTTGATATTTCTTCCATCATCCATAGCTTCTGTATATATCCATTGAACATTCTGATTTTTCTGGTTTCTTTTTTCTTGAATCTTCCTTAAAAGTGTTGGGGATTCCTCTGTATCATGGCCTACTACACAACATTACATACATGTCGCAGGTGGGAGTGGACATTCCCTTGCATAATGCCCCAGATGTTGGCATTTATGACATACTACTGGACCTATGCCTCTTCCAAATCCTCCTCTACCTCATCCTCCACCTATGTATCCACCTCGATCCGCTCATGGTACGTTGTAATGAGGCACCTGATTATACTACACGATGTTATACTGTGGCTGCGTGTTGTTATATTGGGGTTGCACAATGTTATATGCTGCTGTGCATTGTTATATGGAGGTGGTACCTGGTTGAACGATGGTGTAGTTTTCCCTGTCATCATTTATGCTTGCACCCTATAGGTATCATAAGTTATTTCCCTCATCAAGTCCATTTTCCTACAATCTTTGTCATCATGACCTACTGATTTGCAAAAAGTGAAGTATGAATTCTTGGGTACTGTCTGGTACTTCTGCATCATTGGAAAATGATATGGATCATGCCTGTGTTTTTTACAGATCTTGCACCATAGCCCTCCCATTGGAAAAGGGTTTGGTATCCTTGTTTTCATGTACTATGTGAAAGTTGGACTCTCATTCTTATGGTGTCCTTATGACCTACATGTGGTACACCAAACAACTTCTCTTTTCTCTTTTCCCTTATTCTGGTTTAGTTGAAATGTGAGGTTCTTCAAATCCTCCTTTAGCTCTTCTATTGTTGGATCTGTCTTCTAATACTGGTTCTCTTCCAATTGTAGGGATTCCTGTAGAGATTCTTCTTAATTTTGAAACTTCTGCTGCCTCAGAGGGTATTTCATGTGTGGTAGTAGTGAATTCACAAAGGGTTGTCTATGCTTCATATCAGTCATGACATACTTCAATTTAGCCTTCAATCGTTTGAACCTTTGATCAACCTCCCAAACAGACTCATATGGTTTCTATTTTATATCGATAATCTCATTCATGTACTGATCTTCTAAACTAGGATTTTAAAATTCATTTATCAGTAACTTCTTGATATTTGCAATAGTTTGTGTTGTCCCTAGTGGACCGTTTACAACTAGAGTCATGTACCAATTCAATGCACGGTCTCTTAGTGTGATAGATAATTGCGCAAGTTTTGTATCCTCATGTGTAATCTTCTTTGCTTCCTAGATATTCTCACAGATAAATAAATTCTTTTCAGGGTCCTCAGATGCCTCTCCTTGAAATTATGGTAACCTAATGGTGGGATCATGTCCTTCCATATTGAACTGTGATGAACTACTACCTCCACGTGGGGTAGATACTTGACTAATACTTCCTGAACTGGCTCCTCCAGTTGCTGCTCCTTGATTGGATGTGCTTCTTGTTACAGGTATGAACTAACT
>JZKD02S0263927.1:0-20746 GCA_000966675.3 Picea glauca
TCACCTTCCTTGTGTCCTCATTATGAATTTCATGGGATACATTTTCACTTTCAGGTGTCCTCTCTATTATGAAATTTTTCAATCCTTCCATGATCTCCCCTTTTAAACCCTCCATCATATCTTGTAGTTCATATTTTGTTACTGTCTTATTTTGTAAATCATTTATGTCCCTACGCATTTCTTCACCTTCATCAAGATTCCATGTAGGATTATCTGGAGGCTTATTTGGTGTAGAAGTTCCCTTGATTTTGAGGTGGTTCTTCTAGACAATATTTCTTCTGTTGTATCTCCAAAGTTTCGGCCCTTCTGGGTATGAAAATTTATTTTTTGTAGTTCTCTGATATTTCTTCTCTACAATGCCACAAGTTTGATCAAAATTAGATGTGCCAAGTGGAATTTACAGTAACATCCCCACAACTTGTTGGTTTTGGCCTTTCTGGGAGATGTCACTTGTATAGTGTGCCCCACACAAAATAATTGATAAAAATTTCTAAAACTCGTATCAGAAATACTAAAGATTGTCCACTATCCAATGCAACCAGTCTCACTCAATTTGGATTCTCTAGGAAGAAGTTATGATTGTTTTACCTAGAACACCTTCTTGATACTAGTCAATAGGACTAGTCAGATACCCTATCTTCCACAGGGTGTATATACAAATTTAAAACGACCTAGATGTTTAACTTTTTACCACAGATACCTTACTAATTTCTATTAATATGCTCCATATTTTAGGGTCTGAAATGTTACATAAAACATTTTATAGGGAAAATTCTGCAATGACTCAGTTCAGGATGATTCCAGAACCCTATATTGCACAGGCTGAATCTCCAAAATTATAAGGCCTCAAGAGCTGAAATTTTAACCCAACGTACCTTGATCCATCTAATAAATATCCTCCAAGCCGTTCATTATGAAACGTTGTAGAAAAAAAATTATAGCGAAAATTCCAAGGTGTCTCAGATGTAGCAGTGAAACCCCAAGACCTTGAGCTCTAATACCATATGTTAAGAACCAAATATCAATATAGCATAGAAAAACCTCAGAATAAGCACTCAATGCCTTGAAAAAGAGAGAAATTCATATAATAAGCCTCTTCGAGGGGGAAACCTCCTTATTCCCACATATGTACAATTCCAAGATGATTCCAAATGAAAATGTCTCTTTGGTATATATAGGAGGCTAGGAGATATAATTACAACTAATGGAATAAAGATGACATAAATAAAATAACATTACTAATGTAATATTACCCAATTAAGGGGTAATGATCCAATATCAGGGCTTAACACTTGGTTTGTTTTCTATTTATGAGGTCTTATTGCATATATAAGTCATTTTATCTCAAAAAAGATGAAATGTAGAAATATCAAAGGGGAAAACCTTGACATCCTTGTTTGTTGTATCATTATCACAAATAGAATCACATGCTTTAAACCTTGTGTTAGCCATGTTTACTTTTGGAAAGAGAAGGGACGCAATCCCAAATAATGCTCTTTTGATAGTTGGACGAGCCTCATTCTAATCTCCAAGGGGAATTTAAATATAGATATATCATGATATATTATTGAAGTATGATTATTTTGAGAATGTATAGGGGGGATGTTAGGTTAAACCACCACTATATATTTGATTGTATGGGAAATAGAGGACCCAATATTGACTTCAATATTTCTTTCACAAGATCTCATTTCCCTCATTGAAACTCCCCATTACTATTCAATTCATCCTATATTGGAACATCAAGAATTGATGGTTCATCACACATCACCTAGGTTCAATCAGTCAAGCAGTCGACCTACATCTAGATACAGTCGATCAGGCGATCAATCAACACATTACATCCGTCATTTGAGTAGTTGACATTCTTGTTGGTCGAACAGTCAACCAATACTCGAAGATAGTCGAAAGGTGGATTGACCAGCCCAAAAATCGACTATGTTTTGGACACATATGAGTTCAGGTCGAGCATCCTTTTCAAGATGACTCGAAAGCGTGGATTTGATGGAGCCAACTCTAACAACTAACGGTTGTATATGGAAAAGATCTTTAAAATTATGTGGAAGTCCGTTAGATATTGAGGCTATAAATAACATACCCCTTGGTTCATTATCATCATGGTGATAAATTGATTGAGTTGATATCATATGGAGGTATCAAGGTCCAATATGCATTGTGATGTTCTGAACACAATGTTCTTTTCTTAAGTGTTGTAACGGTGTCTTTAGACAACACCCTTTTCTTTGAAATATTGATTCCTCTTTGGTTATCTACATAAATTTTTATATATTTTCGTCATTGGTTCCACCCTTTTCCCCAACATGGTAGTATATTTGATGATTTAAAACCTAGACCTAATATTTGTAAACCTTGTTGAGTTAGACATGTTGTGTGATTGACTCTAGGACAATGGTTTGTTGATTGGAACCTTTGAAAACATACCTTCTGTATAGATATCAAATATGTCTTCGAAGATTGATCATGTTTTTCTAAATGGATAAAATTGTGCAGTATGGGAACCATATATGGAAACCCTACTGAAGAGAAAAGGACTGTGGTAGTACATGAAGAATGCAATTTCAGACCCAACGGATGACCGGGTAAAGTTTGCTAATGATGGAAACAAGGATCAGGTTGTGGGGGTCATCACAACATATATCTTGTGGGAGATTCAATTTCACCATAGTGGAATCGACTTCCCTCATCAAGTCTGGAAGAAGTTGAAGTCATTGTTTGACCAAGTCAGAGAGAGACATGTCATGTATTTGGAGAAAGACTTGATCTCTCTCGATCCTCATTCCTTTGAAAGAATGGAGTACTATTTGGTGTGTGTCAAGGAATTCTAGTTGAAATTGGGAGAATGTAGAAAGAACTATCAGAAGAAGGATGGAAAACTCATCGAGTTGGTCCTGATGAAATTAAGAACACCATTTGACGTGTTCGTGTCAAATTTTCGCACCAACTGGAAAGAACGCAAGGAATATGGTAAGGACTAAACCGTTGAGGCTTTCTATAGTATTTTGATCATTGATCAGCACAGAATATTTGAAGAAGGAAATATTGGTGGTAAACACCAATCCCACTTTCTCAAGGGAAAGAGAAATATGGATCCCAAGGATAGAGTAAGGTTTGATGCCTCTACACAGAAACCTACATATCGCGACTAGAAAGCTAAGGGACAGATAGATGCACCCCAACACATTTGAAAGAAGAAAACATGTTAGTACTATGGAAATATTGGACATGTGGAAAAATTATTCTATAAGAAGATAGATGATTTATAGGAGAAGGTCAAATGCCTAGAAGGAAACATGTCCTCTAAACAATTACTTGCTAATAATTTCACCTTCCAAGTCAGAACTTCTTAGGCCTTTCCATATCATTATACATAAAACAAATGGGTAGTCAAATATGGGTGCACACATCACATGGCTAAGGATGCCTTCTTGTTCACGTGGTTAGGTATCTAAGGAGAGGAAAATCTATGTTGTTGATTATTTTCCTATAGATGTTGTTGCTCAGGGTGATGTTACTTTTCGACATGGGAAGATTGTCAATGTCTATCATGTGCCAAATCTTAGTTCCAATATACTATATGTTTCTTAGTTAACACATACATGTAATATTGTGGACTTTTGGCCAGATCGATTCTATGCTTGTGATTTAAAAGGAAATTTGATTGTCACTAACAGGCTTCTCGACTCGATAGACAGTTTGTACAAATTTTGTGAAACAACTCAACTTGACACTGAACCAACTGCACTTTTTTCTCACACTAATGAGAGAAGTCAAATTTTGAATGAGCAACTCGAACACTTGAATTTCCAAAGTATGAAGGCACTGGAAACTCAGAACATGGTTGATAGTTTACCGAAGATGTTTCCCCCTCAAGGAGTCTATAAGGGTTGTGTACTTGGGAAGCATCATCGAACACCATTCGACTCTAGAAAAGCGGGACAAGCACATAACCTACTAGAGTTGGTTCATAGTGATGTTTTTTGCATCAATCTACCTTCACTGGTAGGTGCAAGGTATATTTTAACTTTCATTGATGATTTTTTTCACTTTACATGGGTTTATTTTTTTAGTAATAATATCCTTGTCTTTAAAAAGTTTAAGGAGTTTAGAGCCTTTGCTGAAAAGAAATATGGTCGACCCATCAAATGCTTGAGATCCGAAAATGGTGGTGAGTATGTGAATCGACCCTTTGAATAATACCTAGTTCTATCTAGTATTGATTGGAAACGCTTGGTTCCTCACACACCTCAGCAGAATGGCATCGTAGAACGCAAGAATTGAACGTTAGTTGAAATGGATAGATGTATTTTGTAGGTTAAAGATCAACCAACTCGCTTATGGGATAAATTATTTTACAAACTATCTTCTCAATCCCATCTTGACTCGAGTTTTTCCTTACACGACTATATTCGAACGATGGTTTTGAAAGAAGCCTTCAGTCAACCACCTCCATGTGTTTGGATGTGTTTCATGGGATCACATTTTTTATGATTGCAGAAAGAAATCAAATGCAAAGAGTCATGATTGCGTCATGATGGGATACTCTGAAGAGTTGAAATCCTATCAAATTTTTTATCCTACCAAACATAAAATTATTATCAGACGGAATGTATGGTTTGATGAGAAGTCTTCTAGCATTAAGTTGTTGAACGCCTCCTCTAGATTTCTATAGGATGATCCCTTTGATTTTTCCTCTGACACTAGTTGTCCTATTCCATATTTAAATCCTTTGACTGGATAGTTGAACTTTGTTCCTCTTTCAACTAGACCGTCGACCTCCAAGTCGACCAGTCCATTGTCCTCTGTCTCAACTAGTCCGCCAACTAAAGACCCTCCAACTTTTGATCGACATGTTGCATTGAACTGTATTTCACCTATTTCTTGTCTACCCAAATGGGTTACCAATATAATTGAAGATGCTAGAGATGATGATAGGGATTTTTCTTCCAGATGAAAAACTTGAAGACAGGAGCAACATGAAAGCGTTTGTAATACCCCTATTTCCCCCATCTTGTAAATATAACTATATTTTTCTAAAACATTAGTGTAAATATTTATGCTACTGTAAAAAAAAAAAAGGAAAGTGTTGCATAAGTGTTGAAGGGGTTTCCAAGGTAGATCATGATGCATGAGAGGGAATCAATGAGAAAATTTCCCTTGCCAATTTAATAATCAAGAAAAATACAGATTGCCCATTTTTCTAGAATTGTGGTTAATGGAGGGAGTTGGTAGATGAACTATCGACTTCCCACATTTATGAAAATGAATGTGTGTTGTACCAAAAATAACTTGTCTCATAATCATGGGCAGAAAAGTACCCATGTAAGGGATTCTGGACTGACCCACGAAATGGGGGATTTGACCCACAAAATATTACTGAAGAAGGAAAGAGACAAGGAAAATTGGAGAGCTGAGAAGAGGGGAGACAATTGGTTGAGTCTGGGATCCATTTTCTCAGTAGAGAGGATGTAGAGGAATGAGTTTGGTGATCGTTTTCTGAAGAGGGAGAGTATATGCATCTCTCTGGTTCTAAGAGAACTGAAAAAAAGAATTTGTTCTGGGTATGGGAATTGTTGGGAAACGTTTCTAACCAGGTTGATAAATGGGGTTACAGAGAGGATGAGTGACTGAGGAAGCACTCATTGCAGACCCCCTTGCTTGGTGGAGAGAGAAACAATCTACTAAATTCATGTGGGAAGAGGAGAGTGATCTCCATCCATTGTTGTTGTTGAACAAGAGGAAGAGTCTCTCTCTGAGAATAATGATCTAGCTAGGGGGTGGCCAGTGGTAAATCCGTCCAGGATTTTTTGTGCCTACGATTAGGTGGAAAAGGGAGCCCCTGACAATAGTTGCAACACTTTCTGGACTCTAGATAAGTATATTTTTCCAAAATCTCTACAGTGTTAATATTAGAAATAATTATAGATTGTGTTGTTAGAGAAATATAAGTTCAGTTTTCCTTGAGAATTTAAGTGTGAATATGGAAATGTTACAGCTAGATTTCTATGTGGGTGAAAAACTTCACCATGTGACTTACTGTGCTAAAATCTGGGGGTGAATGTTGAGGTCGACTAAGTTTCACAATTTAAAACATTCATATGCAATAATGAAGGAACAATAAATTTTATTAAACATCAAATAAGAGAGAAAGATATATTTGCATATTATTTCTTTGTTTTAGTTTCCTCTCAAGCCTTATTACAGAAAACTTAGAGCATATCATAGATGGGTTTTCACTTTAGGGAAACAACCCAAATATTGAAAAATGTATAAGTCATTATAAATGGGTAGTATGGAAAAATAATTTAGAAAGAAACATGACCTTTCCTACTTGAATCAAAATATAAAATCCCTTTTTGATGTCATTTAGGCATTAACAATTTTTTATGCTAAACTTGTGTTAAATTCCTATAATTTGGGAAGGATCCCCATAATTGTGGTTGGTTGTAACTTTGAGTAGAAATGTAAAATTTTATCATGAAGGTAAATTTGTGTCTTAGGACCATTTTCTCCTTAAATTTAGTAGGATAAGTAAAGAACAATAATAAGGAANTTATTGCATATATAAGTCATTTTATCTCAAAAAAGATGAAATGTAGAAATATCAAAGGGGAAAACCTTGACATCCTTGTTTGTTGTATCATTATCACAAATAGAATCACATGCTTGAAACCTTGTGTTGGCCATGTTCACTTTTGGCAAGAGAAGGGACACAATCCCAAATAATGTTCTTTTGATAGTTGGACGGGCCTCATTCTAATCTCCAAGGGGAATTTAAATATAGACATATCATGATATATTATTGAAGTATGATTATTTTGAGAATGTATAGGGGGGATGTTAGGTTAAACCACCACTATATATTTGATTGTATGGGAAATAGAGGACCCAAGATTGACTTCAATATTTCTTTCACAAGATCTCATTTCCCTAATTGAAATTCCCCATTTCTATTCAATTCATCCTATATTGGAACATCAAGAATTCATGGTTCATCACACATCTCCTAGGTTAAATCAGTCAAACGGTCGACCTACATCTAGATACAGTCGATCAGGTGATCAATCAACACATTACATCCATCAGTTGAGTAGTTGACGTTCTTGTTGGTCGAACAGTCGAGAAATAGTCGAAGATATTTGAAAGGTGGATTGACCAGCCCAAAAATCGACTATGATTTGGACACATATGAGTTCAAGTTCCTTTTCAAGATGACTCGACAACATGGATTTGACGGAGCCAACTCTAACAACTAACGGTTGTATATGGAAAAGATCTTTCAAATTATGTGGAAGTTCGTTAGATATTGAGGCTATAAATAACATACCCCTTGGGTCATTATCATAATGGTGATCAAGTGATTGAGTTGATATCATATAGAGATATCAAGGTACAATATGCATTGTGATGTTCTGATCACAATGTTCTTTGCTTAAGTGTTGTAATGGTGTCTTTAGACACCACCCTTGTCTTCGAAATATTGATTCCTCTTCGGTTCTCTACATAAATGTTTATATATTTTCGTCATTGATTCCACCCTTTTCCCCAACATGGTAGTAGAGTTGATGGTTTAAAACCTAAACCTATTATTTGTAAACCTTGTTGAGTTAGACATGTTGTGTGATTGACTCTAGGACAGTGGTTTGTTGATTGGAACCTTTGAAAACATACCTTCTGTATAGATATCAAAGATGTCTTTGAAGATTGATCATGTTTTCCTGAATGGATAAAATTGTGCAGTATGGGAACCATATATGGAAACCCTACTGAAGAGAAAAGGAATGTGGTAGTACATAAAGAATGCAATTCCAGACCCAACAGATGACTAGGTAAAGTTTGCTAATGATGGAAACAAAGATGAGGTTGTGGGGGTCATCACAACATATATCTTGTGGGATATTCAATTTCACCATAGTGGAATCGACTTCCCTCATCAAGTCTGAAAGAAATTGAGGTCATTGTTTGACCAAGTCAGAGAGAGCCATGTCATGTATTTGGAGAAAGACTTGATCTCTCTCGACCCTCATTCCTTTGAAACAATGGAGTATTATTTGGCGTGTGTCAAGGAATTCCAGTTGAAATTGGGACAATGTAGAAAGAACTATCAGAATAAGGATGGAAAACTCATCGAGTTGGTCCTGATGAAATTAAGAACACCATTTGACGTGTTCATGTCAAATTTTCGCACCAACTGGAAAGAACGCAGGGAAGATGGTAAGGACTAAACCTTTGAAGCTTTCTATAGTATTTTTATCATTGATCAGCATAGAATATTTTAAGAAGGAAATATTGGTGGTAAACACCAAGCCCACTTTCTCAAGGGAAAGATAAATATGGATCCCAAGGATAGAGTAAGGTTTGATGCCTCTACACAGAAACCTACATATCGTGACTAGAAAGCTAAGGGACAGATAGATGCACCCCAACACATTTGAAAGAAGAAAATATGTTAGTACTATGGAAATATTGTACATGTGGAAAAAGTATGTTATAAGAAGAGAGATTATTTATAGGAGAAGGTCAAATGCTTAGAAGGAAACATGTCCTATGAACAATTACTTGCTAATAATTACACCTTCCAAGTCAGAACTTCTTAGGCCTTTCTATCTCATTATACATAAAAAAAATGGGTAGTCAAATATGGGTGCACACATCACATGGCTAAGGATGCCTTCTTGTTCATGTGGTTAGGAATCTAAGGAGATGAAAATCTATGTTGTTGATTATTTTCCTATAGATGTTGTTGCTCAGGGTGATGTTACTTTTCGACATGGGAAGATTGTCAATGTCTATCATGTGCCAAATCTTAGTTCCAATCTACTATATGTTTCTTAGTTAACACATACATGTAATATTGTGGACTTTTGGCCAAATCGATTCTATGCTTGTGATTTAAAAGGAAATTCGATTGTCACTGACGGGCTTCTCGACTCGATAGACAGTTTGTACAAATTTTGTGAAACAACTCAACCTGACACTAAACCAACTGCACTTTTTTCTCACACTAATGAGAGAATTCAAATTTTGAATGAGCAACTCGAACACCTGAATTTCCAAAGTATGCAGGCACTAGAAACTCAGAACATGGTTGTTAGTTTATCGAAGATGTTTCCCCCTCAAGGAGACTATAAGGGTTGTGTACTTGGGAAGCATCATCGAACACCATTCGACTCTGGAAAAGCGGGACAAACACATAACCTACTGGATTTGGTTCATAGTGATGTTTTTTGCATCAATCTACCTTCACTGGTAGGTGCAAGGTATATTTTAACTTTCATTGATGATTTTTCTCACTTTACATGCGTTTATTTTTTTAGTAATAATATCCTTGTCTTTGAAAAGTTCAAGGAGTTTAGAGCCTTTACTAAAAATCAATATGGTCGACCCATCAAATGCTTGAGATACGACAATGGTGGTGAGTATGTGAATCGACCCTTTGAAGAATACCTAGTTCTGTCTAGTATTGATTGGAAACGCTTGGTTCCTCACACACCTTAGCAGAATGGCATCATAGAACGCAAGAATCAGACGTTAGTTGAAATGGATAGATGTATTTTGTAGGTTAAAGATCAACCAACTCGCTTATGGGATAAATTATTTTACAAACTATTTTCTCAATCCCATCTTGACTCGAGTTGTTCCTTACACAACTATATTCAAACGATGGTGTTGAAAGAAGCCTTCAGTCAACTGCCTCCATGTGTTTGGATGTGTTTCCTGGGCTCACATTTTTTATGATTGCAGAAAGAAATCAAATGCAAAGAGTCATGATTGTGTCATGATGGGATACTCTGAAGAGTTGAAATCCTATCAAATTTTTTATCCTGCCAAACATAAAATTATTATCTGACAGAATGTATGGTTTGATGAGAAGTCTTCTAGCATTAAGTTGTTGAATGCCTCCTCTAGATTTCTACAGGATGATCCCTTTGATTTTTCATCCGACACTAGTTGTCATATTCCATATTTCAATCCTTTGACTTGATAGTTGAACTTTGTTCCTCTTTCAACTAGACCATCGACCTCCAAGTCGACCAGTCCATTGTCCTCTGTCTCAACTAGTCTGCCAACTAAAGACCCTCAAACTTTTGATCGACCTATTGCATTGAATTGTATTTCACCTATTTCTTGTCTACCCAAATGGGTTACCAATATAATTGAAGTTGCTAGAGATGATGGCAGGGATGTTTCTTCCAGATGAAAAACTTGAAGACAAAAGCAACATGAAAGCATTTGTAATACCCTTGTTTCCCCCATCTTGTAAATATAATTGTATTTTTCTAAAAAGTTAGTGTAAATATTTATGCTACTAATGTAAAAAAAAAAAGGAAAGTGTTTCATAAGTGTTGAAGGGGTTTCCAAGGTAGATCATGATGCATGAGAGGAAATCAATGAGAAAATTTCCCTTGCCAATTTAATAATCAAGAAAAATACAGATTGCCCATTTTTCTAGAATCGTGGTTAATGGAGGGAGTTGGTAGATGAAATATCAACTTCCCACATTTATGAAAAGGAACATGTGTTGTACCAAAAATACCTTGTCTCATAAGCATGGGTAGAAAAGTACCCATGTAAGGGATTATGGCCTAACCCACAAAATGGGGGATTTGACACACAAAATATTACTGAAGGAAAGAGATAAAGAAAATTGGAGAGATGAGAAGAGGGGAGACAATTGGTTGAGTTTGGAAATCCATTTTCTCAGTAGAGAGGATGTAGAGGAATGAGTCTGGTGATCGTTTTCTAAAGAGGGAGAGCATATGCATCTCTCTGGTTCTAAGAGAACTGAAAAAAGAATTTGTTCTGGGTATGGGAATTGTTGGGAAACGTTTCTAACCAAGTTGATAAATGGGGTTGCAAAGAGGATGAGTGACTGAGGAAGCACTCATTGCAAACCCCCTTGCTTGGTGGAGAGAGAAACAATCTGCTAAATTCATCTGGGAAGAGGAGAGTGATCTCCATCCCTGGTTGTTGTTGAACAAGAGGAAGAGTCTCTCTCTGAGAATCATGATCTAGCTAGGGGGTGGCCAGTGGTAAATCCATCCAGGATTTTTTGTGCATACGGTTAGGTGGAAAAGGGAACCCCTGACAACAGTTGCAACACTTTATGGACTCTAGATAAGTATATTTTTCCAAAATCTCTACAGTGTTAATATAAGAAATAATTATAGACTGTGTTGTTAGAGAAATATAAGTTCAGTTTTCCTTGAGAATTTAAGTGTGAATATGGAAATGTTACAACTAGATTTCTATGTGGGTGAAAAACTTCACCATGTGACTTCCTGTGCTAAAATCTGGGGGTGAATGTTGAGGTCGACTAAGTTTCACAATTTAAAACATTCATATGCAATAATGAAGGAACAATAATTTTTATTAAACATCAAATAAGAGAGAAAAATATCTTTGCATACTATTTCTTTGTTTTAGTTTTCTCTCAAGCCTTATTACAGAAAACTTAGAGCATATCATAGATGGGTTTTCACTTTAGGGAAACAACCCAAATATTGAAAAATGTATAAGTCATTATAAATGGGTAGTATGGAAAAATAATTTAGAAAGAAACATGACCTTTCCTACTTGATTCAAATATTAAATCCCTTTTTGATGTCATTTAGGCATTAACAATTTTTTATTCTAAACTTGTGTTAAATTCCTATAATTTGGGAAGGATCCCCATAATTGTGGTTGGTTGTAACTTTGAGTAGAAATGTAAAATTTTACCGTGAAGGTAAATTTGTGTCTTAGGACCAGTTTCTCCTTAAATTTAGTAGGAGAAGTAAAGCACAGTAATAAGGAAATAAAATTTACGCATTTACCCATGAGAAGGGAGAAGTTATAATTATATTTTTAATTTCTAGAATGGAGAAGTTTCCTTGGAATATAAACTTTTATTAAATCCCTTTATAAAGACTGGAAAACTATATTTTTACTTTTCTTATTTTTCTGTAAGAGAAAATAATTTCCTTTAAATCTTCTAGGTAACAAAACTATGCAAGACTATGGAAAGATATGCATATATGTCTATATCCATATGATTATTATTATTATTATTATTATTATTAATATTATCATTATTATTCTGAAAATGGGGGCTAAAGTTCCTGGAGCGTGAGACCAAAATAAAATATAATTTAATATGATTCCAAATCTCAAAGTACACCAGGGAATAACCCATGAATAAATGCCTTAAACATCTCATGGTCTTCGAAACTCCGGGAGTTTAGGGATTTGGGGCTTCAGGATGTTTGGGTGATGGATCTCACGAGACAGAGACCCAAACCCTACCTTTCCATGTACAAATGTTGCATAAGAAATAAATATAATCAATTATATGATATTATATTCAATTGCGATCAAATTAACATAATTGAATATAATAACCCTTTATTTACAATTTATTATATTATAATTCAAAATAACTCATTGTATTTATATTACGTTGTAATACAAGTGGGTCCCCTCCAGAACTCTGGAACTCTGGGACTCCAGGTTATATGAAAATGAAGAATTGCGTGGAATATCTGAAGGTGTGGACCCATATATCTTTCCCTAATTCCAATATTAAATTATTAAATATAATATTGGAGATTTTTAAAAAACCTAGATGTAATTTTCGAGGGGTATAATATAATATATGATATTATATTAAGGTTTATTAAAATAGCCACATGTGAATAAGGACAACTCTTCTCCTTCTTTTTTTAATATTAAATAGTGTTGAAATGTGCATAAGTGGGGCCACTTTGGGGCTTCAGGACTCTAGGGCTCCGAGAGATTTGAGTATAAAGGATGAGTGGCAGAGCCAAAGGAGTTGACCCGGAGAGCTCTCTCTTTCATCCCAATATTAAATATAATATTTGGAATTTTATAAGCCTAGACGCAATTTCCAAAAAGGTTTAATATAATATTTTAATTGAGTTATTATGATATTCGTACGTGACACAATACCAACCCTTCTTCCCTTTTTAATTTAATATTTAATGTGAATTCACGTGTAATCTTGGACCCTTCTGGAGTTTGGGGCTCCGAGAGTTTGGATCTTCGGGACTTCGGGATGTTTAGGGAAGATAGAGCATAAGAGAAAAATGGTCGAAGGCCAAACCTATTTTCTTGTATCCTAATGTTATAATAAACATTAAATGGAATTAATTATATTATATGGTGATATAATTAATTATATTTTCACAAAGGTATAGTATGAGTGGGACCCTCTCCAGAACTTTGGCATTCGGGAGATTTGGGTTCATAAAAGTATGATGAGGAATTTCGTCAAAGGCTGGAGGCTTGGTTATTAATCGATATTAATAATCCTAAGTTCTTCTATGATATATTTAATCATATTATAATATAATTAAATAGAATTGTATTATAATAGAAAGCTTGAGTTACGATGGATGTTGGCTTGTGTGGATTGAAGTTCCATTTTGGCAGGCTAGGCTAGTGCCACATCAAGACCAGGGTATCACCACATCAGTTGGTGTGGACAATGTGAGGTCACGAGGATGTCACATGGCAGTAAGAGAGATATTTACTATGTAAACCCAAGAACTTTGCAAGGTCATGACCCTCATTCTAGATCTTAGTTATCAGTGAACTTATCATCATTGGAAATATCTTGATCAGTAAAAGACGATGGAGCTATGATAAAGAAGATTTGAGATGATTGAGAAAAGAAATACAATTACACCCCATCCCTTAAAAAGGTACTTAGGGGTTGGGTGTGTGGCACAGTGGTATTAGAGTAGGCAACAAAACTTGGCCTGCTTGGGCTCATGAAAGAGTTAGATAAATATTTTTTCTTAGAAAAAGTTTAAGGTGGAGGGAACCCTGCCCTACCATATCTATCATAGAAATATTCAAACACTAGGCCTAGATGGGCCGAAGAAAATTCATGAGACTAGTCTAATCAAGGATAATATGAGCATGTTGAGAGTGTTTTCTATCGCAAGGAGATTGCCTGCTTAAGCTTCTTGAGGAGAAGGATTGCAAATTGAAATTTTGTTGGGAAATTACTCAACAAAAATTGAATCATGTTGGATTGCAACAAAAGAATCATATCGCTTCTTTGGGGAAATGATAGCCACTCCTACAAGAGTGGGATTATGTTGATGGACACTAATAACAAGACTTGGAGGAGAATGGACTGAATAGGTTGCAAGGTAGCCTGCAAATGTGGGCTAATGAAGCCTTTGGTAATCACAATTATTGCTTAAATAAGATATTATTCCTTGTGAGTATAATTCCCCATGTCTATAGGCCTTATGGTAATATGTGAGGTCAACTTATTTGACTTTTCATAACAAAAAATAATTCTATTGGGATAATCCCCTCTATGAAAAACAAAAGGGAGTCTTATGGACTGAGGATAATCTTCATGAAAGAAGTAAAGTGACGTGAGAAAGTTTAGGAGCTCATGGATGTGCTAAGGGAGTGTATATCCCTAATAAATTAAGGGTGTTCCTATGGAAGAGGTAATCAACTGGAATATGTCTACACTATAAGCATAGGTGAAATGATTGGTGCACAAGGATATGCTAGAATGCATATGGAAAAAAAAAATTAACATGCAAATTAGACATATTATAAACTATGGTGGATTGTAAGGTATGGTCTACTAATGGACCTTTTAGCTGAGAATTACCTTATGTCAGCAAGAGTTAATAGTAAGAATGAAATGTTGATAATGTTGTGGTATATTACCTTATTAAGATAGGACTGTAAGGATTAATGAGAGATTGATGCAAGGCCTAATTAAGGAGGTATCATAAAATATTTGGATGAGTAGTGGATTATATTGACATCCAGAGGTGGATGGTAGCCATATGGATATGCCTTGGTATATTCAGATAGAAATAAAGAGGGGTTTTAGGAAAATATTCCCTTGTAAATATCTGTTGACCGAGACTGAATCGAGGCATGAAGAAGAGACTAGAAGTTCTTATCTTAATGCCTTGGGTAATGCAGTAGCTACCCATATGAATTTTGATTTATATAAGGTTTTTACAGTCAAAAGGGAAAAAGTGGCCTTTGTTGGTTGTTTCCATGTAGAGAGGGAAGCATCAGTATGAATTATGACTTTGAGACTAGTCATATGATTTATTGTAATATATCACTAAAGAACATTGATATTAAGAAAAAAAAAATATCAATGTGAATGAATGAGATAAAAATGTGCAAGCGATGCACCTACATATATACAAATATATGTATACATGCTTAAAAGAATAATATGACTACCTGATCAAGTAGGATGTGAGGAAATATGTGTACTTACCAGATCTGAACAATGTCATGGATGCATGGTTAACCCTATGTTGGAGGGTCTGATTATATAGATGAAATAATATCTTGAGGAGGACATTTCCCATTTCCTCGGGAAAATATAGAATAAATTGTTGAAAGAATAAATGAGTAGGAATGTCATGTTGTCACGATAAAAGGAAACATGATTATGTATGTGAGGATTGCATGAGAATGATTGTGGAAAATCATGAATTAAATTATGTTAAAGTAAATATTCATGTGAGATGTAAAGTACACATATGGTAGACACACATAGGCTTATTATGATGCATGTGGTTAAGTGCATTATGAATATAATTTAACATAACGATGAATGTGTGTGCATGAACAATATGGATTCATAATAAAGGTGCACTCTTATATCCCTTATGGAATTTTGAGTAAACCTCTTAAATAATGAAGTTAGGGCCACTCTAGATAATGATGGGTGTGCAATGAAAGAGTTGCATGCTGAAGGAGCTCCTTGTGGAGGAATTGTGTAAAGACTTTGTCCGGAGAACAAAGTCACAACCTTAATGATTGTTGAACCTTAATGACTGTTGAGAATTGGGAAATGGGATGTAAAACTATATATATAAGAATCTTGGATTACAATCTAAAACATAATGCATGAATGGAAGAATAACAAATGAACGATGACTATTCTAATGTCTAAATAGTAATGTGCAGAATGCACATGTTCATAACTCACTGTGAAAAAAAAAATGTTGTTGTTGTAGCATGTTGAATTATCCAAGAAGCTTAAGGTGAACCTAACCAAGACTACTCAAGGAAAAGAGCATAAATACCCCATCATGGAGTAGATTGCAGAAAAGGAGAAAACGAGGAATGTTTCTCACTTTAAAACTATGAATTGCTTAACAGAGTTGTAATCCTTAAAAGAACAATTTTGTAAACAAGTAAAATTTGTGAAAGGAAAATGAACAAACAAGTATAAACTTGGTTAAATCCATGAATGTGTAAAGGAAGTGAGACCTTAGGAATAGTTTAGTTAAGCTGAAAAGTCTAGACTGTGTAGAAGGATTTGGAAAGAGGGAAGAGTCCCTTAACTCCTTTTTCTTGTTGTGTATTTTGTTTATCTAGGATGAGGAGATGATATATTGTTGTGTGTGAGTGTTTTAGCATGAGAATGGTGATAAATTTGTGACAATAGACACAAATAGAGACTTGATTATGTTTTCACTCATGAAAACATTGAGGGATAAATGTGGTAGAGTGCACAGAGATATGTTGGGGCATATCTGAAAATGTTTTATTGACTTAAATGCTATGATACATGCATTTTTATTTTACATGACGACTAATATAATTGTGGTGTATGTCATGTGTAGAAAAAAAAATTGAAGTTGTTGGCAAAGAAAGTTACCAACGATGGAAAACCTCAAGCAGAGGATGAATACAATAAGGTTGTTGTTAAAATTTGTTGAATGAACTTTAAAAGTCCCCATAAAGAACCACTAATGTGGTAATATCAGAGGGGGTGTTGGAAGCTAAAACAAGTGTAAAGTCTTCATTCCTAGGAGGCATAAGGTATGAATGGACTGGGTAAGAATCCCTTCTGAAATGTTTTTCTATTTCAAATGATAGGTAATTGAATTTGAGTGGTTTTTGGATGCCATTGATACCCAACAAGGGTATGATTTAGGAAAAGAACCCGAAGGATAGAGAAAGGGATCTCTAGTAGTCAAGGATGATTGGAATCCTTGCAAGAAAATTCATGAATCAATAGTGTCATGGGTACGTTGACACATCAAGGGTGATTGGGAACAAAAGTGCTCATAGGAAACACATTGAATTGAATGCATTGAGGAAATGCATGCTTGCATAAAGGGCAGATAATGTATTTCCCATTAAGGAATGAGGACCTTCCAATACTCTACCTAGATTGTAAAGGTGTTAAATAAAGGAAGTGGGAGGCCATGAGTATTGACACCACCAGTTACCAATAAGGAAGGAAGTGTTTAGATGCAACCATATGAAACTTGTGTTTCATATTATAATATGTTAAATTGAGGGCATGATCATCTCATAGAAGGAAGCACAATCCTACTATAGCAATGAATGAGAATAAATGAGCTATATGGTGAGGAGGTTGGTTGAGCTCCAACACTCCATGGATAAGTTCTTGTCATAAAGTGTGGAAAACTTGAAATCAATGAAAGGATGCATTGGGTATGAATGTGGCCATGAACATTGGCACATTTATTAAATTACTTTAATATTTGAATTGCATTTGGAAAAATTTGGTATGTTGAAAGGATTCATGCGTAAAGAATGATATTTCCTTTTTCTTTGTGCCATTGAATAGATGAAAATGATTTGACTATTAGTATGCATAGTTTTGAATATATAGTGTGCACGAGCACTAACAACAGGTTTGAGTATGTCAAGATGGAATTGCAGGAAGAAGAGTCTTGAATATGGCAGTCGAAGTAATCCCATAAGAAAGAACAATGTCTGCTGAGACAAACTGCTATGGGAAGGAAAAATATCATACTTGTGATTCCAGTTTCTGTGTAGAATAGATCTGAAAATAAAATGTGGAATTTGGAAATCTGTGGGTGACATATTTGAAAGAAAATTTTGAATTGGAATTGATGATAACATCTCATGGTTACTGATACAGGTGAGATGAAATATATGTCCTGGAGGGACAAAGGATGGATGTCAATATGGAAAGCATGGAAAAGGCTATTGTTGTGACATGAGAACCATCTGATAAGACATGATCACCATAGAATATGTTGTGTTTTGGTAACACAAGCTGGAGGGACACCTTGGTGGAGAAAGTCAGAGGGATGCCTCGGCTATAAGACTCGATTAAGTCTCTAAAACTCTTCTTTTACAAGAAATACTTGGCAAGGCAAGATGGATCACCTAAAGGACCGTATAGCAGAGAAGGGGATATCTAATCCTAGGCCTGGAGGGTGAGTGACTGCAAGGAAGGAGAGACTTCAATAATTCTTGTAAAATATTGGTTGGGATCATGCACACAATGCATATGTCAAGGAAACAATGGGCCAAGTTATTAAGACAACCAACTGGATGTGTATCCATGAAATTGCACAGATAATTATTGTGTTGATATAAATATTCCCTCTTGAGTTTTTAACAATGGTAAGAAAAAACTTCATTAAATTGTGATTAATATTCTTGTTGTTTGAAATCATTGTAGACATGTGGCAAAGGCCAAGAGTCTAGGAAAGGACTAGGCGGATAAAAGGGAAATGTCACTAAAGTGGATGAAGCATGAGGCATGATTAGTGTTTTAGAGATGCAAAGAACATTGAGGACAGTGTTCCTTTAAGGGGGAGGGGATTGTAATACCCATATTTCCCCCAATCTATAAATATAACTGTATTTTTCTAAAAAGGTAGTGTAAATATTTATGCTACTAATGTAAAAAAAAAAGGAAAGTGTTGCATAACTGTTGAAGGGGTTGCCAAGGTAGATAATGATGCATGATAGGGAATCACTAAGGAATTTTCCCTTGCCAATTTAATAATCAAGAAAAATCCAGATTGCCCACTTTTCTAGAATTGTAGTTAATGGATGGAGTAGTTAGATGAACTATCATCTTCCCACATTTATTAAAAGGATTGGGTGTTGTACCAAAACTACCTTGTCTCATAATCATGGGTAGAAAAGTACCCATCTAGGGGATTCTGGACTGACCCACAAATTGGGGGATTTGACGCAACAAATCTTACTGAAGAAGGCAAGAGACAAGGAAAATGCAGATAAGAGAAGAGGGGAGATAGTTGGTTGAGTCTGGGAGCAATTTTATGAGTAGAGAGGATGTAGAGGAATGAGTCTGGTGACTATTTTCTGAAGAGGGAGAGCATATGCAGCTCTCTGGTTCTAAGAGAACTAAAAAAACGAATTTGGTCTAGGTATGGGAATTGTTGGGTATAATTTCTAACCAAGAAGATAAACAGGGTTGTAGAGAGGATGAGTGACTGAGGAAGCACTCATTGCATACCCCCTTGCTTGGTCGAGAAGCGATCTACTAAATTCATGTGGGAAGAGGAGTGAATGTTGAGGTCGAATGAGTTTCACAGTTTAAAACATTCATATGCAATAATGAAGGAACAATAAATTTTATTAAACATCAAATAAGAGAGAAAGAGATCTTTGCATACTCCTTCTCTATTTTAGTTTGCTCTCAAGCCTTATTACAGAAAACTTAGAGCATATCATATATGGGTTTGCACTTTAGGGAAACAACCCAAATATTGAAAAATGTATAAGTCATTATAAATGGGCAGTATGGAAAAATAATTTAGAAATAAACATGACCCTTCCTACTTGAATCAAAATAAAAAATCCATTTTTGATGTCATTTAGGCTTTAACAAACATTTATGCTAAACTTGTATTAAATTCCTATAATTTGGGAAGGATCCCCATAATTGTGGTGGGCTGTAACTTCGAGTGGAAATGTAAAATTTTACTATGAAGCTAAATATGTGTCATAGGACCATTTTTATTTAAATTTAGTAGGAGAACTAAAGCACAGTAATGAGGAAATATAATTTACTCATTTACCCACGAGAAGGGAGAAATTATTATTATATTTTTAATTTCCAGAATGGAGAAATTTTATTGGAATATAAACTTTTATTAAATCCTTCTATAAAGACTGGAAAACTATATTTTTCCTTTTCTTATTTTTCTGTAAGAGAAAATAATTTCCTTTAAATCTTCGAGGTAAAAATATTGTGCAAGACTATGTAAATATATGTATATGTCTATATACATATTATTATTATTATTATTATTAAAATGGGGGCTAAAGTTCCTAGAGCGTGAAAGGCCTCAAACCAAAAGAAAATACAATTTAATACGATTCCAAATGCCAAAGTACACCAGGGAATAACACGTGACTAAATGCCTTAAACATCTCATGGTCTTCGAAACTCCGGGAGTTAGGGGATTTAGGATGTTTGGGTGATGGATTTCACGAGTTATAATCGTCGGAGACTCGAATCCTACCTTTCCCTGTACAAATGTTGCATATGCAATACATATAATCAATTATATTATATTATATTCAATTGCGATCAAATTAACATAATTGAATATAATAACCCTTTATTTTCAATTTATTATATTATAATTCAGAATAACTCATTGTATTTATATTACATTGTAATACAAGTGGATCCCCTCTGGAACTTCGAAACTCTAGGTTATATGAGAATGAAGAATTGTGTGGAAGAGGCGAAGGTGTGGACCCAAATATCTTTCCCTAATTCCAATATTAAGTTATTAAATATAATATTGGAGAATTTTTAAAAACCTAGATGTAATTTTCGAGGGGTATAATATAATATATATGATATTATATTAATGTTTATTAAAATAGCCACACGTTAATAAGGCCAACTCTTCTCCTTTAAAAAAAAAATATTAAATAGTGTTGA
>JZKD02S0263949.1:5141-20745 GCA_000966675.3 Picea glauca
TGCATTCACTTTATCTCATTTATCCAAAAATAATAATACTCAAAGTTATACTTTCTAAAAGTTCAACTCTTTAAGACCAACCAAAAGGGTTTACTTTAAAAACATAATCTAAAAAGATATTTAGATTAAACAAGTGTCACAATAGTGACGACGTCCCACTTAGTTATTATGTTTACATATTAAATATAATAATAATAATAATCTATTTTTAAGGTCAAGACCAAGCCAGACACCAAATTGGTGTATGAGACCCCCTTGTTTGTGGGACAAGGGACCCCCTCCGCCCAACGATTTCACTGGTAAAGTCTACAGAGGTATACATACCCTACCCCCTCTGGATTTGAACTATAACTTGTAAATAAAAAATGATTTGAGATATTTGTTCTATAATTATCACATTTTTAAATAATGTTTTCAATTTCAACATCATTAAATATTTATAAATAAGTTCGGGGATGTAGTGTCCCTAGAGATTCTTAGAGAAAGATACAACATATACAAAATAATTATATAACTTATAATCTCAAAATTAAAGGACCCTATCTTATCTTCTTCATTGAAGCGAGCATTTTCCCTATTGAGTACACGACCATGATTAGGTACTTAGTGTACAAGAACAAAATATATATATTTCACTCACTTTAATACAAAGTTATTAATTAATACAAAGTTATTAATGACTAGTACAAAGTTATTAATGACTAGAGTTATGATAGTGTTGCACTTAACTGTATGAAAGAGAGAGAGAGCACCCGATAATATTTTAAAACGCCTGGCCTGCCAAACCTAATCCATATAAAAATGCTTCTTGTGCAATGAATTTCGTTACATTTTCTACTCACATTCCATGAATTATGTGACTGATCATTTCAAAGTGAATGCTTCACACCTAGTGATGGTCAGATTCTGCCAGGTAATAACCGGAATTGCAGAGGCGCTTCATGAATGATTTCCATAGAGCTTTTGACCTATAGTTGGAAGATCAATAGACTGTTCGCCTGGCATTCTTCTCTCTCATGTGTAACCTTCTAGGCTGACTACATTTTGTTCTAGTTTTCTGTGTAATGTCTTCACTCGTTTGAGAAAAGAAAAAATTAGGTATGAATGAAATTGGATGTTTTTGGTGTAGGGATAGGAAGGAGATGTTGAGATTCCTCGCCCTACCTGCAAATTGTATCTTCATTTAAAGTCGACAATAGCGGGACTCCATCATATAATAATGGTTTCCCTCTTTCCATTTATCGTTGAGCTAGGAGGTATAGTTGCAGGCCGAAGCTAAAGAAATATGGGACGCTTTTGAGGTAAGACGTTGTTGTAGCTTATACGGTAGTCTACTCAAAGATTAAATATTGAATACCTAATACTTGAAAATGGTGCTTGAGATTTTGAAAATGAGGAGTATCTTTATAGAGAATCGACAAACATGGGATTCTTCCGCTTTTGAGGTAAGACGTTGTTGTAGCTTATGTGGTAGTCTACTCAAAGATTAAATATTGAATACCTAATACTTGAAAATGGTGCTTGAGATTTTGAAAATGAGGAGTATCTTTATAGAGAATCGACAAACATGGGATTCTTCCGAAACTTCTAGTGTTTCTATGCATTCCTTAGTTTCTTCATCTAGAAGATTAGAAATGCGATAACGATCCATATGGTACTCGCCTAATTTTATCAATTTTTTTTTCGTTCCACTTGAACTTGGCTGTGATAATCAACACAGAGGGTCTTAACCTTCTTCTGAGGCCAATAAGCCAAACATTTGTGGTGGAAGAGACTCAATCAATTTTTTCAACATAGTGTTAAACTCCTTGTCAAATGTGGGCATGATAGATTTGAATATATCATCAAGAGTTTCTTCCTCGTGATGAAAGGAGTTGTATTGTGGAGCAGTTGGTGGCGAAAATGCATTCTCTTGTCTCAATTGTTGGTGTGGTCCTTAGTGGCAAAGAAAATTATCCATAATAATTAAGGAAGATCGAACATACCCTTATCTTCAATGATCTTTGGGATGACATTTGCGATGGCGATACCAAACCTACCAAACCAACAACAAACAAAGAGCTTTCCATATGGACGAATAAAGACAAGAAAACTTATGCCTTGGTTTCTACTTCTGTAAGTGAAGAGGAAAGTCATCATTTCATATTTATCAAAGATTATTGGAGTGCTCTGAAGAAGTTTAAATATATGTATGCTTCACATTCAAAGTTGAAGCTAATTCATTTGTTGATGAAGCTCTTTAGCCTTGAAATGAAGGATAATGATCCCATGGCTTTAGCTTCCGAAATTAAAGTAATCATAAATGACGTTGATGCTATTGGTGTGAATATAGACATTGCTCTCACAAATTCCATCAAGGCCCTCTACCCCACATACTCTCACTATCTTGAATCACTTTAAGCTAGTAGAAAATTGAAGTCCCTCGATTTTGACTCTTTGGTGGAGAAAATTGTAAAATGTGAGAAGGATTTTGGGAAGAAGACAACTTATCCCACTGGAGAGTCTACCTGCCTTGCTAAAAAAGGGAAGAATCAATCACATGATTCTTCAAGAGGAAAAAACAATAAGAGAGGACGTAGAAAGAATAATTTCAGAGGCAAGAGCAATAGGCACAATCAAGGTGAGAGGTTTGCTATTAACTGTGTTTGTTGTGGAAAGAGTGGGTCACATGAAGCAAAGACATGCAAAATCCCATGGGAAAATATCAAGGACAAGTAGGAACAAAAGGAAGACCAAGGTAAAGCTCCTGAATCCTCTCATTTTTTTTTGCTCACTGTAATATTGACATTAATGAAGATTTGTTCAAGGCTTCATTTGATTCTTGGAGAGATGCCTAGGTGCTTGACATTGGTGCTACATTCCACATGAAATTTCAGAGAGAGTTTTTTGAAGAATTGAATGACAATTTAGAGGGTGTAGTGTACTTTGTAGATAGATCAAGTCTCAAAACTACAAGAATTGACACCATTAGGTTCAAATTGTATGGAATCTCTGAGTTTCTTTTGCATGATGTTCTCTATCTTCTTGATTTGCGAAGACAATTGTCATCTCTTGTGCACATTCTATAGCAAGGCCATTCTTTTCACATGTTTGATGGACAATTTGAGATAAGGAGGTCTTCTGACAACATGGTCATCATGACAGGATGGGAGGATGACATGTTGTTGAAGCTAAAAGGAACATCTGCACAAGAACATAATTCTCCATATCTTTCTCATCATGATGAAGGTACATTGTCTTATAGTCTCTTGTGGCATGCTAGATTTGGTCACATCAACTATGATAGTCTTCATATGTCGAAGAAAAATAGTGTTTCTCGTTTGCCTACCATTCCAAGGAATTTGCAGCAATGTGAGGCTTGTGTCCTTGGTAAACACAACAAACAACCTTTTCATGATTCCACTTCGAGAGCACATAGAAAGGTAGAGTTGATACACTCTAATTTGTGTGGCCCCATGCATATTCCATCTACTTTTGGTAATAAATATATCATGACTTCTATTTATGACTACACCAAGATGTGTTAGGCTTACTTGTTGAAACATAAGTCTCAAGCATTTGAAACATTTAAAAACTTTCATGTATGGATCGAAAAGGAAACACAATCTAATATTATCACTCTTTGTACTAATAATGGAAGATGATATACTTGTATTGAATTTGAAACTTATCTTTGTCAACATGGAATCAAACATCAAACTACTACTCCATACAATCCTCAACATAATGGTGTAGCAGAAAGAATGAACATGACACTCTTGAACAAGGTACATTCAATGCTATTTTTAAAGAATGTGTTCAAGTTGATGCAGTTCTATGTGCATTATATGTGAAAAAAGGAAGTCCATCTCATGCTCTTGGGAACAAGAATCCTTATGAAATGTGGAATGGTCACATTCCTTTAGTGAGGCATCTCAAGGTTTTTGGTTCCACTTTCTATGCCTTCATTCCTAAGGAGCAAAGAAACAAGTTTGGTGCAAGGAGTTGAAAGTGCATCTTCTTTGGGTATTCAAATACCACCAAGGCATACCATCTTTACAATGATTTAATCAAAAGTTCATTGTTTCTAGAGATGTGATTTTTCTTGAATCCACTAAGAATGACAAGGTTGTTGAGAAACAACTTGATCATATAGATAGATTCACCCACATAAAGACATATCATGAATTTGATGATGAGATTCCACATCTAGAAGAGGGGATCCATATCTTTGATCAATACATGGAATCTCCTTTTGAAGTGAAATCTCCTCCCCATGAAGAAGATCCAACCACTTCATTAGAACATGGTGTTCAATTGGACGATGTGATTGAGAGGATTGAAAGGATGAACCTTGATTGGAATGCAACACCAACTCAATTAGTGGAGCAACTTGGACCATCGAAAAAAGGTCCACCAAAGTGGGTCATAAAAACACTTAAAAGTGTTCATATCGAAGAAGTTGGAAAGATAAGAACTAGAAGTTCTACAAGACAAGATGGAGGTGAGGTAGATAATTTAGATTTAGGTGTTGTAAATGATATGGATGTTTTATTTGATTGTGAATTGGATTTATCTACTACCATTGAACCAACGTCCTTTGAAGAATCTGCTTCTCATGATGAGTGGAAAGAAGCCATGTAGAAGGAGTATGATGCTCTCATCAAGAAAGGGACATGGAAGCTAGAGAATCCTCCATTTGGAACCCAACCAATTGGTTGTATGTGGGTATGCAAGAACAAGTACAAATCAGATGGATTGCTTGACAAACATAAAGCGATGCTTGTGGCGAAATATATGCACATAAATAAGGTATAGACTATGAGGAGACTTTCCCCCATATAAAAATGGGCTACTATTCATGCATTTTTGGCTTTGACTACACATAATAGGTGTAATATTCATCACATGGACGCGAAGACAACCTTCTTGAATGGGGACTTGAAGGATAATTTTTACATGTTTCAACCAGAAGGATTTGTTGTGAAAGGTCAAGAACATAAGGTATGCAAGCTCATCAAGTCTCATGGCTTAATGCAAGCACCTCATGCATGGTATGAAAAGTTAACTGAGCATATTTTGAAGATCAATTTCAAGCATTTTAATATTGATGATGTAGCTCATTTTTTCAAGAAAGTTGGAAAAACTGTTGTATATCTTGTGGTGTATGTAGATGATCTTTTGATAAAAAGGAATAATGAAGCATATATTTCATCCATAAAGAAATAATTGAAGAAGTGTTTTGAGATGATAGACATGGGATATCTTCACTAGTACTTGGGTATTGAAGTAACTCATAATCTAAAGCATGTATTCATCTCCCAAAATAAGTACATTTGAGAATTGTTGAAATTTTTTGGCATGCCTGATTGTAATTGTCTCTCTACTCCAATGGAACAAAATATGAAGCTAACATAAAAACAAGGGAATGATTTTGAGGATGCAATTAAATATATGTAGCTTGTGGGGAGTCTTATCTACCTTACTACTACCACACTAGACATTTCATTTGCACTTGGGATCCTTTCTAGGTTCATGCAAAATCCTTGTGAAGGACATTGGTGTTGCTAGCCACCATTAAATTTTTATTGTGTGAAATCAAGATTTCAGAATCTAGTGGAACGCTAAACCGGTTTGAAGCCTTACCAACTAGGAAAGGGGCTAAATATGGCAGGAAAGGGCTAAATATGGCAGGACCGCTAAGATGATAGGGTCTGAAACATCATGGATCATGAGTTCTCAAGATTAACGGTCGAGAATGATTTCGGGGGGCGAAGCTGCACGGGGTTTAATTTTGAAGGGCGACACCAAAATTTAAACCGTGGTTTTCCCTCGGAGGTACGTGGCATCACCATGTGCATTTCGGGACGAAAAGCAGGTTGCCTCTAACCACTTTCTCACGCCCCTGAAAAATGGAAAAGTATAAAAGGACCTTTAGTCTTTTATTTTATTTGATTATTATTTGAACGTTGAACAGTTAGAACCTTGGCGCGACCAC
The DNA here is from genome assembly GCA_000966675.3 of Picea glauca. Classification (NCBI taxonomy): domain Eukaryota; kingdom Viridiplantae; phylum Streptophyta; class Pinopsida; order Pinales; family Pinaceae; genus Picea; species Picea glauca. The sequence goes on from JZKD02S0263949.1 coordinate 11,119, forward strand.
CGTCTTCCACTTGCAGCTCAACAATACACCAATTGCATGCTAGTTCCACTCATTTCCAGGTATTCTTCATCACAACCATGGATCCCATGATAACCTTAGTAACGTAACAAGATCCTGTGGCAAATGAAGAAGCCCTAATTGACCGAGACGTAGATGTTTTTGACGTCGAAATCATTATTTCTCCTATATTTGTGTCCAGAAGAAACCCGTCCGATAAATTAGGAAGATGTATACCATTCCTTGAAGCAGTCCAGGCCACCATAGTCCCTTATGCTGTTGAAGTTGCTTTCCCGTTTCCCAAATTTATAGGTTGGTGCGCCGAACAATGTTCCCATGAAGAAAGAGTTTTTATGAATAAACGAGGGTCTGAGGTCTTGTGTAGGGTAGAGAGTCTGTCAATTTGAGAGTCCCTCAGTATACCCGAGTATTTTTCCACAATTTCTGAACCTTTCAATGAAGAGAAGTTGATTAGGGTATATAGAGAATGCCCATCAGAGGTCCGAGATCTATTTTTACAGACAATTATCAAACCTGAACATTTTTCAGAAGGTCTGTCTTTGCCGATGAATGTAAATATAATGGTCATCGAAGTCCAATGGGTCTGCTTCCTATTGAGTCAATTTTTAGGTCTAGATAATGATAAATATGTGGTTGAAGTCATGCTCAGTTTCCTTTTGACCTTTTTTAGTCAGAGTCTGGTTTGTCCATCCGTATCAACTTTGATCAATTCCTAGCTAATAATATCCATAAACAACTAGTGAATTTTCACTCCATAAGACATTTCAGAAACTACACCTATCTATTGAGAATTTTCCTAGAAACCAACAAGAGGAAATTTCCTGAAGCAACATTTGTGTCAACTGAGTGTAAAAGAATTAAATTACTTATCTTCATCAACAAAGTCATCTCCAGAGTTTATAGTTTGATTTTCAATACCAACCTACCTACATTTTTTGATGACATGAGAAGCTATCTACAACCAAATCCAGAGAACAAAGTGGGGGATTGGGTACTATTCATGCACTCAACAGTAATCGGGGTTTATGGTTGTCATGAATCCCCTTACCTATTGCCTGTTTTTCCGACTCCTAGAATCTTTGCCCTTGAATTCATCAGGCAAAGAATTATATCCGAGACAGAGCATTTCCTGAATTTGCACAAAGCCTCCAACCTTAAGTTCCCTTTTATCATTGCCCCCTTCATTGTCAAATCCAGATCATGTTTATCTCAAGTTCAATCAAAGCTCAAAGAGTTTGGTTTTGCAAAGTTACAGGGAAGAAGGTTTGATTCACATCAAATCATATTCAAGAGGAGATAGATGAATAAATAGGCGCCTTATGAGCATGAACAGGTTGAGGGTTTTGATAAGCTAGAAAATCTAGATGTTTGTGTTGATGCAGAAGCAATCCTACAACCAATTCAAACACAACAAGTGGAGGCAACCCTGCAACAAAGTCAAACACAACAAGCTCCTCAGAAGATGATAATCAAAGTTCCTAAGAAAAATGTTTACAACAAGAGAAACAGTTCAGAGGCCATGGACATCAGTGACCAACAAATTGCCCCAAAGAAGATGAAAGTTACACAGTCTGCACATATAGTGGATTTAGAAGAGGAAGAGTCCATATACCAAGATAATCCAGATATGGTGGAGAGTGGTACTAGCATTGTATAGGTTGAAAAGGAAAGTAAACTCCAAAGTGAAGGCAACTCAAGAGTTTTTAGTAGTAAGAAATACATTTTTAAAACATCTGAGTCAGCTTATCAGTCTAGAGAAGATTTGGTAAAACGGTATGCTGAGAAGGGTAATATAGGTCTGGGTGAGATGATGGATTTAGTCCCTGAAGTGGAAAATATCTCTCAACATAAATCTTCTCTGTTCACAGTAAGGGATGTTGAAAGGAGGACTTTTAATATTGTAGTTATAGATGAAGAAAAAGTCTTTGAAATAAAGATAAAATATGATAACATACGTGCTCTCGACAAGGTCAAATTCCACAAACACACTAGTGACATGCTATATTCAGATTACCCGAGCTTAAGTTTAAATAATTTGAAACTATCATCTTATGCAATGAAATTGGAAGGACAATTAAGACAGGAAAATGAATCTAGCATAACTTGGGAGACTCAGGTCAAGAGGTTGGATTCTGAAGGTCCCCAAGGATTGCAATCTTCATTGGATGAGAAAGACAAATTGATTCAAAGTTTGAAGAAGAAATTGAAAATGCTTGCTATAGAGCATCCACAAACAATAGAATTGGTTTCTCTAGAACAAGAAAAGGAAACACTTCATCAAGAGACACTGGGCTACAAGGCTAGGTTGTTGCAGTTGGAACAAGAAAAGGTGAAATGGTCACAAGAGTAGACAAAATTGCTAAACAAGGCTGTGGTTTCATCTCCTACTGCAGAAGTTGGGTCAAACGCTGAAGGACTTGTCCAGGCTATGTCACAAGTTAGCTTGAAAGAAGGAGAAATCAAAGGGATGAAAGGAAGCATAGATAAATTGAAGCAGGAATTGCAGGCAAAGAATGAAAAGATAGCTCAATTTCAAAAGGAGAATGAATCCTCGCAAGAAAGAGTAAATAAATTGAAGATGAGGTTAAGAGGTAAAGGTCTGTTGTAGGGGGCCAAGCATATCATATGGGACTTTATAGCTGTTGAAGCTTCCATGTTCAGATCATATTTGAATTTCATTAATGATAAAGACAACATATCCATCACAACCAAAAATAAGTGCACTATTGTGAATGAAACTTTAGCAAAGAAACCATCAGAATGGGCCGAAAACGCCATAAATCTTCTCAACGATGTTCCTACTGCAGACCTTCAGACTATTGGGGTTAAAGGAAAAAATACATTGATTATCTGGGCCAGGAGGGTTATTGCTAAACATAACATGTTGAAATCAATCCAAACTAAGGCAACATAGATGGAACATAGTGTGCAGGAGTTCAAAGATTTATTTGAAGAATTGTTCGCCAAAGGTCTTCCACCATTTTGGGATGGCAAGGGAAAATTGGACGATCAAGAAGAATACAATGCTCATTTGACTCAGTGCAGAATGGATCATTCTAAGTTCGAAACCCTGGAGGAAAATCTTAAAGGAGCTACATTAGTTGAGCATCTGATTACAAACTTTGAAATTGTGAATTAGTTTAAAGCAATCAAGCTTGGACTACCAATCATGTCATATGCTTATTGCATTGACTTGGAGATTCTGATAAAGGAAATGACAGATTATGATATTCCTTCTGACTTGCAATGGAAGGAAATAATCAATTTGGGTAAGACAAAATGCAGTTTTCCAGGGCCCGGTAAATGATATCTAGATGCCACTAAAGATGGCAGATCATGTGGAAGACCAGAGTAGAGAAAGTGGCGAAGAAAGGGACTGAAACACCATAGGAGCCATAATCCAGATCAAGAAACGTTTCTGGTTGATCATTGTAATCGGTTTCAAAACCGAAGCGTTTCATTATAATCACTGTAATCGGTTTCAAAACCGAAACGTTTCTTTGTAATCATTGTAATCGGTTTCAAATTGAAGGAACTCAACTTGTATAAATATTAGGAGTTCCAAATGTATTAGGGTTTGGCAGAAGTGCAAGGGCACGATTTTAGCTATTTGGAACTTGAATGTAATTTTTTGAAGTTGAATAGAATGCACATGCATATGTCTTGAAATCTCCACGAAAAGATTATAATGGTGGTGTTTTGAGATTTGTCTTATTTCTTCGTATGTATTTCTTGTGTTCTTGATTTCATTTTCACTGTCTTCTGTTTAAATTGGATAGTTAAAGGCCCATAATTGATCTTGTGATGCTCTCGGCTTAAGCAATTTAAACTATGTTAAGTTATTCCTAACTAAGTCAGAATTCATTTTGTTTAATGCTCTGATGCAGTTATATGTTTTTCCTTCCTTCTTACACTCTGCAAATTACAATTTATAACTCAGATTCATCGCCTCATTTAGGTTTTATCCTTTGGAGATTTATACCGACGATTCAATGCTTCCATTCATTTTCAGAAGTTTGACTCCATAGTCCTTGGTGTCCCTCCCCTTCATTGCCAACGACGTTATAAAAAACCCTTCAAAGCAACAAAACCTAGCCAGTGACTTGTTAAAGAAAACTCATCCGTTAAAGACCAAGTGACAGGAGAGAGCCCTCTCTGAGCTGAGCAGGATACTACCCAACTCTAAAGTGGTTTGTAGGTTACCTCTATCATTTTTTTTCTCAGCCGAACAAATTTATAGAGTGCTAACATGTGTTTTGCAAAGAGAGTTCTAAAGTACTTGAAGGGAACTCAAGAATTTGGGCTCAAACACTCTATGATGGATGATCTCAAATTAGTTGGACATACATATTCAAACTTTGATGGAGATAAAGGAGAATGGAGTGTCTACTTCAAGATACCTCACTGTAGATCTTAACCTTGTACAATATTTACTGCAAAGAGATTTTTAGTAAAAGAACAAAAAATATACAATGGCAAATACAAACATTACACATAGATTTTTCCCCGGAAACCCAAACTGGGAAAACCAACATATTCTATATTCATTCATTATGTTTACAATACAATATACATATAGGAGCTAGCGACATCCAAAACCCTAACCCAATGATCTGGATTAGTCAAAAACCCTAATTCCTTAACCGAAAATAGAAAACCATCGACAAAATGATGTGCACAAAAACCGCCCAACAATGGACACGAAAATTGCGGAAACACGAAAAACGAGGGAAAATGTGACATGTTTCTCGAGGCATATTTTTTTTTTCTATCTCATGCAAAGAATATAACACATACCCAACACTCATGAGTATTGGATTAGCTACTATCTCTTGGAGGTCATGCAAACAATCTGTTTCAACAAATTCCACTATAGAGGCAAAATATGTGGTTACTACAGAGGTGATAAAGGAGATTGTGTGGCTTAGGAAGATATTAGATGATTTGTAGGAGAAACAAGTAAACGCCACTCCACTTTTGATGGAAAACACTTCTACAATACAATTGGCCAAGAATCCTAGATTCCATGATTGAACCAAGCACATCAACACAAATCACCATTTGATTCAACATCATGTAGAGGTTAAGACCATTCCACTGATACATTGTTCCACAAGTGAGCAAATTGCAGACATCTTCACCAAAGCACTTGGAAGAGAAAAGTTTGAAAAGTTCAGAAATATGCTTGGACTTACAAACACCCCTTTGGATTAAGGGGGGGAATATCAATTACCTAATCCTTCCGATTATGGTACTTTAAAATTATTTATTGTAAATACTTAATCTAGGAGAAAATGAATAGTAGGTGAATAGGAACAACCATCTGACCTTTGGGAAGATGAAACCAAAGGTTACCTATTTGTATATATATTTCACTAACTTTAATACAAACTTATTACTGCGTGGATTTATTCATCTTGGCTTGTCAAGCATGAATAAAAGGGTAATGTAATGTAGAGTTTCTCCATGTCGGTGCACATGATATTATAAATCTTAACTATTAAGAAATTTGCAATGTAGACAAGATACTTGTTGCTATTAATTGAACATGATGACTCATGGCCATTGATGACACGTCTGCCATTTGGTATGTTGTGCACATTCAATGCCAATTAATTCGGTGACACCTCTCCTCTTTGCTAACAATAAGGCAACAATTGTAATATGCAGATTTTCATTTTTACATTAACACTTTGCCTTGATAGCAGAGTATGTAATTGTTCCTTCATCATTGTAGTGCAACAATATGTCACTGTCTTTGAACAAGCTCATTTTGTATCATTGTTATTGTTAAATTCCTTAAGAATGGTTCACACTTCTCTCAAAGCAAACACATTCCACACAAATTTTGGAGTCCATCTCATGTATTTCCTAAGTAATAAGGTTCAATTCCGATAACATTACACACAATTAAGACTTCACCATGGATTAACTAATTTTTTCTCAAAAATTGCAAATTGCTCACATGCATATCTCAAGACGGTAAGATTCCATTACTAACTCTACTTCTACAAACTTCTACATTAACTATAATCGATTTAAATTCATTTATTTATTTAAGAAGGACTACTCTCAAGTTTGGAGATTCTATTAGGTTGTGTAATGAACAATTTTCACTAATTCTTTTCTGTAGATCGATACTTTTGTTCGATTGTGTAATGAAAAATATCCACTAATTCTTTGTTGTGATTCAAAATCACCGTTCTAAATTAATTTCTATTTGAAACATTATTTATAATGATTCAAACAAATGTATTATTACGCTAATTATTTTAGTTATGAATACAAAAGTAATCAATGGAGTTCAAATTCACTAATTAATCACTAAAGTTCAAATTCATCGAGATAGCAAAGAAGTCAAGAAATGAGAAAATATTATTAAACTAATTATTTTAGTTATGAATACAAAAGTAATCATTGAAGTTCGATTAATTACTAAAGGTCAAATTCATTCATCCATATAGCAAAGAAGTCTAGGCATGAGAAAGTTTATGAATCCCGTGCGAGTCAATTATCATTTTGTTTCAAAGAAACAAAATTTTACATTGTCTTAATCGTTTACACTACAACTACTATGGTGTAGATTTCTATCAATCGAAAACTTTGGTATCACCACGAGGGGAAGGCCGATGATTAGGCATATGCATTTTTGGATTTAGTAAAGTTTTTTCCACGACGAGGGGAAGGCCGATGATTAGGCATATCCATTTTTGGATTTAGTAAAGCTTTTTCCACGGAAAAAGTTTCACAAATTATATTAGAAATATAACTTTGTTTTCTATTTGAGGGATTACAAATACTCGAGCTAAACATAGCCCATAAAATTAACTGAGAAATTATAGTTCATACTGTTCGAAAGAAATGGAGGATTGTCTAGCTGTCATAAATGGTAGAAGACAGTAGTGCTGAGTGAAAGTTTTGTGTTGGTTTGTATTTTGAGCTGTGCTCTTCTGAGAATGAGGTTTGGAAGACTGATGCAGCTCTTTGAAATGTAATGGAGGTGGATGTCTTAAAATATTTTTAGAACGTGGGTGGGGCCCTCATGCCCATTAACCCAGAGATTGTAAGATATGATTCTAGCTTTCTTTTTGAGAGTTGCCTTAGAGAGAAAGTCAACATCTTTGTTATATTCTCGGAAAGTATGTTTGTAGTTGAGCTTGGTGAAAGAGGGTTGTAGTTGTTTGATCCTTTCCTTCCAACCGAGAAGATCAGAGACCTGGTGTTTGCTCTTATTATTGAGCCAATCAATGATGATTTGTTAGTCCCCAATCAACAAAATTGTGTCAATATCTAGTCTGGAAGCCAAAAAGAGAGTGGCCCAGGCACCTAATAATTCTGCCCTGGTGTTGGTGCCTTGTCCACAGTTAAAAATCCATCTGCAAATTGTGTTTTGGGGGATGTGAATCATTCCGCCAATGCCACTCTGCGAGCCATTTTGTTGCGATGCTCCATCAAACCAGCCCATAGGAGTCTTATCCATTGTGTGGGGCTTGTGTGCGGTTTTTCCCCCCGACATTCTAGTATGGATAGATGTCCAAGAATAATGTAGGCCCAATGTTTTGTATACTACCTTGTAGGCAGATGGTGGCCTATTCTAAAAAATATAGCAATTTCTGTCAATCCATAGGTTCCAACAGACCATAGGGGGGAGATTTATGGAGTGTGGAGCGACTTTTGACCAGTTCTCCAAGTAGATTGCTAATGTGGAACCGTCCCATGAGAAGTTTAATTTAAGTGCTGACGAGATGTAGTTCCAAACTGCTCGGGTAAACATACAGTGGATAAATAAATGATGGACATTTTCTTCTTCTTGTAAGCAGAGGTGGCAAACATTCGGGTTGGTCCTACCTTTTTTCATGAGGACGTCCTAGGTGTTGATTTTATTTTCGAGGGAAAGCCATAAGAAAAGTTTGAGTTTGAGGGGTAAAGACTAGGTCCAGAGTTTGTGTTTCCAACCACCTGTGTTAATGGGCCAGTGGTGAATTGCGATTTCTGTGTAGACATTATGAGCAGAAAGGTTACCCAAAYGATCACCTCMTGTCCAAGTTGGCTGATCATCAAAGTCGTGGAGCTGGATGCCTGTGCTTGCTAGGTGGTGGCAGTRCCTSGTCCATTCCAGTGCTAAAGTGGCAGGCAACTCGAGATTTGGACTGGATTTAGTAAAGCTAGTCTGATATTGTTTGCTTTATTGAAATTATTGAATGTGCTAAGTTAGCAATGTGTAATGTGTGAACAAGRTATTGTCGCTTAGGGTTTCATGTGCATCATTGGTTCCTTTGATCAATGGGATGAGGAGCTTGACAAGTTATAGTAAAAGAAAATCGTATAGAATGTATTGTAATTAGAAATGAAAGAAACAAAAATTGGGTAGGAAGATTAATATTCATATTAGTTTTTGTTATTTTCTATAGTTAATGGAATCTTTTCCGTCTGAAGGGAAGCCACTTGATAGCCTTCAACACAACAAATAAATACTTTTTGTAAAATAATATATTTTTTTCTTCTTCTAATTGGACACTATTAAGCATACTTTTATTGATTTTTGAAAATGAAACCATTGATAGATCTTACTTTGGAAATATTTACAAGTCGGGTTCTAAAGTGTGATACAAATTATCTTGATTCAAGGATATTTAGGGTCAACGTGAGAATGGTGGACATTGAAAGAATCTAGGAATTACTTGCAGAAGCAAGGCTTGAAATATACACAATAGCTCAACTTTAGTAGTGCAAAAGTAAGACTTGAAATCTACACAAGAGCTCTGTTGCACCAACCTAGGTAGAGAGAATGATTCAAGAGAGGTATCGCTCTAGCAACAAGTGAAGCACATGCAACATGCAAGAAGACACGTGCAATTGTACTGGAAGGTCGTGGAACCTACAACATATCCACAAAGTATTTCACTACCTTGCCTCATAATGATGACTTATAGGAATTTAGTTCACTACCACTTGAGAAAGCACAAATGCTTTGAAAAGGTGATGACACTAGGTAAATTTGATCTAATGTAGGTAATATTACCAACAGTCGCCTTGATAATAAAACTTGAAATTCTATATTAAACATTAAAATAAAAATAAAAAATCAAAGATGAAACATTAAAAATCAAAGATGAAACTAATTGACAAATTAATTAAAAATAAAACATGAAACTAACTGACAAAGTAGTGAAAGATGAAACTAATTGACAATGAGTAATACAAATAATAATAATAAATTTAAGCCCAAAGGGGTTGGATCCAATGGTGGAAAGCGAGGAGTTTTTCACCGTTGGACAAGGTTCAATTTTCGTGAGGGGTTTACCTGGAGCCATGGGGACACCTTGAGGTAGTGGTCAAACGTGTGGTTGCACCTAGAGATACTATAATAAATGGTATCATGACCCGTGCACACATAAGTGGATCAAAGCCCACCCCCATGTCCTTCAACTTTAAAGTCCCCGAGGTGTAGGATAGTCGGTGACAAAGTGTGTTGTTAAGCCACTCCGTGTTGAAAAGTCACCGGTTCGAAACCTACGGGGACAAAAAATCCAACCATGTTAAGGGTTGGTGTGGCTCAGGTCGGGTGCGATCCCCGGGTGATTTTGACGGCTTAGATGCCCCTGAGTC
>JZKD02S0263960.1:0-22190 GCA_000966675.3 Picea glauca
GACTGGAGACAAAAGTAAGTTTCTAACTCTAAGTGATAGCAAATCAGGGAATGTAACTTTTGGAAATGATGCACCAGGAAAGATAAAAGGTAAAGGAATTGTAAGTTTGAGTAATAGAAAGAGGAAAGCTCAAGATGTGCTGTTTGTAGAAGGTTTGAAACATAATATGCTTAGTGTCAGTCAATTCTGTGACTGAGGGTGTGAAGTTGTTTTTACCTCTAAAGACTGTAGAATAAAATCTGTGGATTCAGGACAGCTAGTTGCAAAAGGTATAAGAACAGAAAACAATGTCTATGTATTAAAAGAATAAAAAGAAGAATGTCACTTAAGCAAATATGATGAAAGTTGGTTGTGGCATAGGAGACTTGGTCACATAAATTTTGATCACATAATCAAACTCAGAAACAATGGGGCAGTAAAAGATCTTCTGAAGATATCAAATCCATATGACTCTGTTTGTAAACCATGTCAGATAGGAAATCTTACTCGCACTCAGTTCAAATCTAAAAACTTTCCTTCAATAGAAAAACCTCTCCAGTTAGTACATATAGATCTATGTGGACCATCAAGGAAAGAAGGTACAGGAAAAGAAAATTACTTTATGTTGACTATTGATGACTATTCTAGACTAACTCCAAGGTACACAATTCCAAGGACTCCACAGTAAAATGGAGTTGTTGAGAGGAAAAATAGGTCAGTACAACAAATGGCAAGATCAATGATGAATGAAAGGAACATAACTCAGACATATTGGGTGGAAGCAATTTATACAATTGTTCATATCCTTAACAAAGATCATCTCAGGCCACATAGTGACAAGACTCCTTACGAACTATGGTTTGGAAGACCTGCTTCAATCAAGCATTTTAAAGTCTTCAGGAGTAAATGTTATATCAAGAACAATGATGAAAATATTGGCAAATATGATGATAGGGATGATGAAGGTATATTCTTGGGTTATGCTACAAATAGTAAAGGGTGTAGATGCTACAATAAGAGACTGCATAAACTAGTTGATTGTATAGACATAAAAGTTGATGAAGAAATTCTAGTCAAGAATGTAGGCAGTACTGAACCAAGAACATAAGATATAGGTTAAGATGAAGATGAACAGGTCCAAGGGTCAGAAAGAGAAGAATCTAAATTAGATGAAGATACAAATACTTAGACTGACACAAATCAACAGAAAGAAGCAAAATCACCTCTCAGAATTATTAGAAAGAATCATCTTGAAAATTAGATAATTGGAGATATAAATAAAGGAGTTCAGACAAGAAGGAAATTGATTAAAGACTCAGAACAATCTCATGTTTCTTTTTTATCTATGACTGAACCTAAAAATTTTGATGAAGCCAACAAGCATGATGATTGGATTAGAGCTATGAATGAAGAACTAGATCAGATTGAGAAGAACGATACTTGGGAGCTTGTCCCTAGACATGGAGATAAAAATGTAATAGGTTCCAAATGGGTTATCAAGAATAAAATGAATGAAAAAGGGAATGTTGTTAGAAATAAATCCAGATTGGTCTGTAAAGGATATGCACAAGTTGAAGGCCAGGACTTTGATGAAACCTTTGCACCATTGGCAAGATTGGAAGCCATCAGAATGTTTCTTGCCTATTCATGTCATAAAAACTTTAAAGTTTATTAGATGGATGTTAAGTCAGCATTTCGTAATGGAGATCTAGAGGAAGAAGTATATATGGAGAAACCTAAAGGATTCTCATTGACAAATAATCCTAATTATGTTTGTAAGCTGAAGAAGGCCTTATATGGACTAAAAAAAGCACCACGAGCTTGGTATTATAGACTGGACAAATTTTTACAAGAAAAAGGGTTCAAGAAAGGTACTATTGACAGTAACCTTTACATTAAGTTTGAAGGTGATAATTTACTAGTTGTTTTGGTTTATGTAGATGATATTATTTTTGGTTGTACTAATGAATCTTCTATCCAGTGGTTTGCTAACTCTATGCAAACAAAATTTGAAATGTCCATGATAGGAGAATTGTCATATTTTCTTGGCTTACAAGTAAAACAAAGTTCTGCAGGAATATTTACTTCTCAAGAAAAATATTTGAAAGAGATGTTGAAGAGATTTCAGATGGAAGATTCCTCTCCAGATAATACACCTATGGTGTTTGGTTCCAAGCTCAGTAAAAATGATGTTTCACCAGATGTTGATCAAAGGACATATCACTCTATGATAGGTAGTCTTCTGTACATCACAACATCCCATCCTGATATAATGCAAGTTGTTGGAATGGTAGGTCGTTATCAGTCTGCTCTTAAACAAATTCATTTGGTAGCTGTAAAAAGGATATTCAAATACTTGAAGGGAACAATGACTTATGGTTTGTGGTATCCCAGAAATCAGAATTTTCAGTTCACTGCTTATTTAGATGCAGATTGGGCAAACTGTGTTGATGAGAGAAAAAGCACCAGTGGAGGAGCATTTTTTCTGGGTGACTCATTAGTTGCATGGCTTAGTAAAAAGAAAGGATCCATTTCATTATCAACTACAGAGGCAGAATACATTGCTGCTACTACTTGTTGCACATAAATTTTATGGATGATACAAACTCTTGCAGATTTGAAGGTAACTTACACTGATCCCATTCCAATTCACTGTGATAACACCAGTGCCATTAGTGTCTCCAAGAATCTTGTTCTTCATTCCAAGACTAAGAATATTCCAATAAAGTACCATTTTCTCAGAGAACAAGTTACAAATAGAATTGTTCAATTGAATTATATACCTTCTATAGAACAGATTGCAGATATATTTACAAAACCATTAGCAGCAACCCCTTTTGGATATCTTCGTCAAAATTTGGGGGTTATAATTTCTTGTGTCTAATCTATTCACCTGGTTAGGGGGAGTACTTATTGAATATCTGGTGTATTTCCAAGATGCTCATAGTTGACAAGGGGAGTATGTTTTCCAACATATCAGGGGGAGCATGTTTCTTCTTTGACATTGATGTCAAAGGGGGAGAAAAGAGTCTGGGAGGATATTTTGAATGCATTTGGGTGCTTGTGTTTCCATCAATGCCAAAGGGGGAGATTGTTGGAAAATATTTAACAGACAACGAATGCTTTTCATTGATGGAAAGTACAACAATGAAGATGGCATGAGTATAGAAAGTATGTAATAGACGGGCATTATGAGAAGACGCTACAGAGAAGATTTGAATAAGCTCAGAAGAGATAGTGCAGAGGATTGTTGGCAAGAATAGCGATGGAAAAGATCAACATGATCAGCAGCGCAATGATAATGGGGGAGGACTAGCAATAGTGATCGTTGGATCAACAATTCAGAATTCCCGATGGTTGTCAGATCTCAATGTAGACAAGAAGAACATGTAGATATGGAGGATAGATCTTGGGCATTAGATCCAAGCATGAGGATCGACCATCATAGGATCCAGGAGAATTTGCATGATCTTTAAAAGTGCAAGGTGAAGCGAGTTCACAAAATCTTGAAATCCTAATGCAGACACAATGAAGACTTGTGAAATCATGAAAAGATCCTGACCGTCAATACACCAAAAGAAATGGACCATTGATCTAAGCTCCATTTCAGAGTTTTTCCTATCGTGACTTAGAGTGACAAAAACCTCCATCGAAGGAATCGCGAGATGAGAATTCACAATGAGATCTAGACCATAGATTCATCGATATCATGGACTGTTGATCCCATGCCACTTTGGATTTTCGTGAATTGCAAGAAAAATAACCACCAAAATCGCGATATGCAAAATCACGATTTAATTGCATCCATCAGATCAAGATGTGATCTTGACCGTTGATCCGACTCCTTTTCAGAGTTTCACGAATCACGACTTGGAGAGGCAAGAAAGATAACCACAAGAACTCCGAAATCGCGATATGATTTGAGCCATTGAATTAAGATCATATTTGGACCGTCAAATCATAGGACAAGTCGTTGACTTGGAGTCAATGGAGCATGGTGTGGAAACTCACGAGATGCAATATCAAGATAAGATCTAGACCGTCGGATATATGGAGATTTCAAGCGTCGATTAGACTTGATGAAGTTTATAAACTCGCGAAATATGAAGCACCTTTTGGCACAGCCTATGGTCACCGTCGATGGTCACGAGAACGGAAGGAGATAGTTCAGATAATCTCCATTTTGGGGTTTCAAGGATCGCAACTTGGAGAGTCGAGATGCCTCATCTCCAGATTCATGAAATGTGAATTCGCGAAAAGAACTTTATGCATAAGCGCTTGGTCATGGCCATGGTCATATAGAGGAAGGAGCTAGTGCAAAAAAGATTTGTATCAGAGTTTCAGAGATTGTGACGTGTAGTGTCGAGACACTTGGCCATGAGAATGCCGAAAATGTCGAAACCCGATTTAAAGGAAAGATTAACAAATTTCATCCAACGGTGCAGATAAACATGAATATGATTGGAGGGCTATTGTTCCCTCTCACAATTAATTCATCAGTTACAAATCAATTAGAAAAACTGATTCATGAGTTCTGATCGGTTGGCGTTTCAGTTGCTTAGACGGTTTTTATTTTTCCTCAGAAGATTCGAAGTGTAATCGCTATGGGTGTGGTGCATAAAAGAAAAAGATACAAACTGTGCATGTTTGGTTGTCCTGGATGAAAAAATGAATTAAACTGTAATAAAGGGAAAATCACAAGATGTGCAGTGTGAGACTGAAAATATGTGCAGTGTTAGATAAAACTCAGAGAAGAGTAAAAGATGAGGAATAGACTTGAAGCAGAGTAGAATGGAAGAACAAGTTGAACTAGAGAAGAATTGCAGAACAAACAAAGGAAGAGAAGTATTGCAGAATAGTTAGAAGAAGACCAGATTTACAGAACAGAAAATAAGTGGTAAGAATCGATTTATCTCTGTAGTTGGTTGTTTAATCATTCATTTATATAATAGGGTGGTTGGGAGGTGATAGGGAGGATTGTTGTCCTTAGAGGTTCGAGTGGGAGATTGAACACAGGGAGTTGTAGCTTCCATCTGGTTCCAGCCAGAGAAACCAGGGTGGCAGGGTGGTGCAAGGGAGAACAAGTGTTATTTGTTATATAGGTTGGAGCTTGTGTAACTGGAAGTTGGTGCTTCCATCTAGTTGGTGCTAGAACATTAGGGGAGTTGGGGCTTCCTTCTAGTGGGTGCTAGAGAAACAAGAGAGTCGGTGCACTCAAACAAGTTGCAGCTTGTAAAACAGAGGTAGCAGCCTCACATTGAGTTGGTGCTCAATTATAGATGATGTACAGAACTTAAAAGATTGCATATCATTTCGAAGAAGAAGAGGTTTTCTCCCTTTATGGGTTTCCTCCTGAAAATCTGTCCCTGTGCATACCTTATGTGTGACTGATGCTCATTACTTTTATTGTCCATATGCTATGTTAGCACTCTATAAATTTCCAAGAGGTTGAAAGAGAAGAAATCCACAAAATGTAACTTTATCCAACCTCTTTTGAAGCTGAGATCTAGCCCTTCCAACTTCAAAGAGGGATCTCTCTATAAGATTTAACTATGTTTCGAATTTCAAATATTAGGCTAGGTAAATAAATAGGTTTCTTTTTTTGTCAAAGTGTTTTCGAATTGGTTGAGACAGTCTACACATCCATTGGGCTATGGGGTCTGTGTCTTAAATAAAATGTGAAATACAAACCAAAAACACAAAGGAAAAACTTCCACAGGGTGAGATAATGTAATTACTGGATTCTTTAGTAGCTTAAATGATGGACAGTAGAAAAGATGAGAAAGATAATTTCAACAAAGAAGTAGTTAAGAATTTATTTATTGAAAACACCAGAAGATAAAATACTAAAATATTTCGAGTCAGAAATAGGGCATACAAGATTCAAAAAAAAAAATGATGACAAAGTGAGAATAACATTGAACTAAGAGAGAAAAACTTCACTAGTGAATACACACAAGAATCCTGTAAAAGTGCCTCCTTTTTATTAATGGAAAGAGCTCTTCAAAAAATATTAGAGTCTGATAGCATCAAGGTCTGAAGATCAACAACCCTCAATACTTCAAAAGATGAAGTATTTATAACTCAAATTACAAAGATTCTGTCATTAATGACTAGGACGTGCTAAATCTATTTTTAGCCTAACTAACTCAACAAATTTCCTAAACCTAGGAATTGCTTGATGATGTGGTGTAACTGCACGCTGATTTCTGGGTAGACCATTGATAAAGCCTCTGCATGACTTCAGTCTGACTAGACAACTGACTGGACTGGGACAGCTCATCTGCTAATCGATCAGATCATAGAGTTCCTCCCATCTAAGATGATTGGGCACGCTGACTTTGAGCAACCTTTGATACACTTCGTCCATCTCTATGTACTTGGAAAATGTAGGCTTGGTGAGGAAGATGTATCGAATTTCGTGTTGGATGCTGATGTCCCATTGAAGGGAATCTAGAAATGCCTTGCAAGTGATACTCCCTTGAATCCCTGCAAACTTTGAACTGTCCTTAGACACATCAACCAATATCTTCTTATAATCTGGGAGTGTCATCAATTTATCATTGATCACCTTCAGACCAGGAATACCTTTCTTTTGGAGAGCCTCAATCTTACTGAAGAATCTTTGTACCCCTAGGTCCATAGCCTGGATCTTTTCTTCCAGGTGAAGCATTAATCCTCTCTTGGTCAAAACTCTTTTGACCTCAAGGATGGTCTATGTTATGTCTTCAATCTTCATCTCTTCCAGCTCTTCCCTAGTCTTGGAATTTAGGAACTTGATGATATCGTTCGCCTATGTTGGCATGACCCCCAATTCTACTCTGATTTTTTCGATGGCCTGTTTGCTTCTCAGCACCAACTCATTTTGCTCAAACATTATCTGGATCATGGGCCATATCTCGTTCATGGACTTAGTGATGTCTATCCATACACTCTCTTTCACCTCAGCCAAAGTCTTTCCTACCACTGTTTTCTTCTGGAGCTGCTGTAGCTCCTGCTTGAGCTGCTCTGTCACCTACTTTTCCTTGGAGAGGCTAGTCTAAAAGGAAGATTTGAGTTCTTGCAGGTTCTCAATCTCCTTTTTTAGCCTGCTGATCTTTGTTTCTTGCAGGTTCATTTTTTCCATGGACTTAGCCATATCAGTTGTCTTTTCCTGGGATGTCAATGGAGTAGCGGATGGGACCTCGGTCACTGGCGTTGTGCTCACTCCTGCAATTGGAATAACACTCAATGGAATGACCTTCATTGGTTTCAGCAGCTCTTTTTCTTTTAATAGCTTCTCCATCTCAGCTTCCATTTCTTTGAGCTGTGCATTCTACTCCATGGGCAGCTTGACCAGTTCATCTTTTTCTCCTTCTTTCTCTGCTATCTCCTTCGCCTGCGAATCCTCTGTGGGAGGGAGCTTCAGTTGCTTCCTCAAGGATGCTATGTCAGCATTTTTCTTCTTTATCATTTCCTCAGTTGCTTTCACATTTGAAGGATCATAGCCGATCTTGAGGACCAACTCCTCCAAATTTTTGATCCTATTGTCCTTTGCAAAGGACAAAATCTTCTCCAGCTTTAATTGTGTTTGAACATTGTTCAGGGACACCTGCAGTTTGGATGTAGAAGTGGAAGCATGCGCCAACGTATAGAAAACCATTTCCCCTATCTGCTTGTGCAGATCCATCTGATCGGTCGGATGCACGTCCTTTGTCTGGAATTCGAAGGTGGCCCTCTTGTAGTCAGTAATCACCTTTGGATCTGGTACCTGTGCCTGGAGGAATTCCATATGCATTCTTCCCTTCTCTGTGTCAAATGATGATAGAAACCTGTGTTGTGCAGTCGACGTCTGTTTCCAGAATTGGGCACAAGTACTACTGGTCAGGGTCTGGTTCCTTTTCTTGATAAACTCATACTTCTCAAAGATGCTCAGCTTCGGTGCCACCTTGCCCGGCTGGGTGGTCAATGGAGAACATGTAGATTTTTTCGGCAATGATGAGGTTATTCCCTTATGGAGACTAAAACCGAAGGGTGGAATAATAGCTTTGGTCACTGTAGAAGATGGGGCATCTTTTTCCCCGGTCGGTCTAGGAACTGCAACAGTCTTAGGCCTCTTGGTATGTAGCTAGAATTCTTCAGAAGATACCTCAGTGACAGGTGGAGATAAATATTGCCTCGACCTCTTCTCTTTTGGGACCTGTGGTGTGTTCATTTGTGACACAGTGGCCGGGGGATCCTGCTGTTGTACTTCAACCAATGTGTTGGGCTCCTAGGCTGTCTGATTTGCAAACTTCTCAACTTCAGGCCTGGACTCATGAATATATGGAATGTTTTTGTTCTTCACTCTCATCTCTGAGATGATCCCACATGGATCATAATGCCATGGGAAGCTCATGAAGAAATTCATTTCCCACAGCATCCTATCTGCTTCCTCCCCAGTGCCACGGTTGTTGTAGATGAAGGAGCCAATCTGCCCCTTGATTCTAAGCTGGTGCTTTTTCTTCAGCGACACAAAATGGATATCGTCGGAATTTATAATCTGCCTTATATATTCCAACGTGAAAATTCTAATGGGCAGGTACTTAGGCCGCTTATATGGTGCCAACTCGCACCCGTAGACTCTAATCTCGGTGTAATCCTGGTATAAAAACCAATCACCCATCTTTCTGTTATCCGAGACGTGCAGGATCCTCTGAACTTCATCGTTTATTCGAGGCTCAGGCCTTCCACTTAGCATACTTACCACAGGGTGGTAGAATTGATCAATGAACTCCTTGAAGCTATACTCCATGGAGTTGTGCTTGAGCAAGGAGGTCCATGCTGTGACTGCCTGAGATCTGCCATCTCCATCTATCTTCTGCATGGAAAAACCAAATTTATCTTCCTAGAAAAAGACGAACGAGTATGCTAGTATCGATGAATATTTGAACATGCCCTTCGTGCTGAAATTCATGAACTGTTCATGAATATTGTTTTCCAAGAATGTGCTGAAGTCAAACTAGGTGGTGGGATTTTCATCTGTAGAGAAGATGGATAGAAAACCCAGAATGGGTTCATCTACCCATTGATCAGAATAATATCCTAACAAAGCACAAAGGGATGAGATGACCTGATTTCCCTTAGTGGAGAACATGGAAGACGGATACGGAGGATTTGTGGATGGGAATTGAGTGGATGTGGGAAGGAAAAGCTCGAATATTTGAGCTCTTTGGGGGAATGTCATTTTCTGGTACAATTTCGTAAGAATTTCTAGATTGAAGGTGTTAGCGTCGGAAGTCACTCCTGGATTGCTTGCAGGAGAAGAGCCCGACGCCCATCAGTTTTATGTCACAGTTTGTTTAGTGGGGTGATCAAATGGGTAAAGACTCAAGAACATATATCTTTAACTCAAGAAACTGGGCCTGGTATGTAGAAAGAAAGGGAGGTCTTGATCCAACTTCCATCAGTAAATGGATTAAAGAGTGGTAGATGGAAGACTTGAGAGAAGGGCAAGAAAGACTGCCTCGGGCAACAGGCCTTCAGAAGCTTGAAGGAGAAAAACTCATAAGCCAAGATCCTCTTGGTCCAGAGTTTCAAGAAGCTGAAGGGTGACTCAACTAGATCCTCCAATTCCAAGCCATTCCAGCACTGAGAAAACACAAGAACTGATTAGAAACATTGCGACTGTTGCAGTGATCCAACCTACATCATCCTACAATAGTGCAACTCGACTGGATCCTCCAATTCTGAGTTGTTCTAACACAGTATACAAAGAGATGGAAAAAAGAGGTTGACATCCATAAAGTAATTCCCTCTCTCTTCTTCATTTATTCCCAGCAAGTATCAGGATTTAGATCACGTTGAATCAGCGTCTGGAGAACATAGTGCCCCTCTCTGAAACTCAATTCGGCGCTTTGGAACCCGAGTGGCCAAATGATAAACATTAGCGCCCCTCCTCTAGGCTTGTTCCTTTATGACCAGGCGCCAAAACCACGGGCCCGATTCTGGGCGCTATCGACATTTCGGGGTTTGGAGTTTCAGGAAGTGAAGTGATGAGGATTTCTTTCCCCTCGAACTCCCAAATTCCGATGAGACATGGATGTGCGACGCGCGTCCTTCAGATGAACGGCCCAAATAGTACGCTATTATAAAGGGGCCTGCCCCCATTTGCAAGCTCACTTGATGTTACCTGGCGCTAAGACCGTGAGATCAGCTTTGAATATCGCTTATCGACATTTCAGGATTCGAGGTTTTGAGATGTGAAATGACGAGGGAATTTTACCCCTCGAACTCCCGAATGTCGATATGCCGATGTGACCAGATCTTGTGCCACACGTCAATGGATCGAATGACCCAGACTTAGCTTTAAAATATAGGCTCTTTCTCTTACGATATATATCGGGTAACTTTGCAGCCCCAAAATCCCGATAACCATTGATCTGCTTCGTGGATAGATCTCAGCTGCCGACAACAAAACCTCACCCGCTTGCTTGACTTGTAACTGGAAAAGGGATTCTCCCGTGCTGCACTCGGGCGCTTCTCCTGCGACTTGCAGACTTGAATACTCTTGTTCCCCGGACAAGAAATGTTACTAACATTAGGCTCGATGGGGAATAGATTCATCCCTGTGATGTTCTAAGAACTCATTCCGTAGCTTTAGTGCCTTGCTGTTGGGCTATGGAGTCAGGCTCAAAACATCCCACTACTGAAAATACAGGCCGAAAAATAAAAGTAACAAAATAAAGCTACATGCTCAAAGGATATTATTTATATACAGTCCTAATGCTAATAAAATATTTTACATGGGCTAGGTGAAAGAAAACTTCCACCATAGCCATTCAAGCAGCTTCCTGGATAGAATCTCCTTCCTTCTATCAATGATCACCAATAGATAGTGTAACCGTGACAACAGAACGACTACACTCTTCAACTTCTCCTTACAGGGTGAAGTTGATATGGAATAAGGCAGCTCCAAGGCATAAAGGACATGCCACTCCATGTATTTGCTGACAAGGTCATAGAATGAGCTGTGAATTTCGGAAAATTGGCGACAGGCAGCTTCTTCTGCTACACAGTTGTTCACATGTGGTCGAATATCTCCGATAAGAACAAGCGGGTGAATAACTAAAGTGGGCTCGCTAATCTCAGGTTGTGGCTACTCACTGACTGGTTCTGAATAAAGGGCAGAATGCTCCTCTGGTTCTTTTCCCTCTTCATGGCTCTCCCTCGGGTCATATTCATAATCGTCATAAACAAGACCTGTGGGAAAGCTTTGCTCTTGGAAGTCCTGTGTTTCCAGCTCAGAACATGATTCATAGCTGTCATAAAAAGGCTAGACGTTTTGATCAACAAAAGGTGACATGGGGTTCTGTTGCTCCTCTTCCAGATAATCATCAAAGTCGGGGGGGAAAAGAGCTTCTCTAATTTGCAGAAATGGAATTGTCCCCCGCTCCTCCGTGTTGACCCCAAATGTAAACACATCATGGGAAATCTCGTGAAGGAAAAGAGAAAAATCCTCTTCCACAACTACCTCTTCATCGTATTGATCTAAGACAACAATCTCATCGGGGGCAGAAGTTAATGCATTTACAAAATCTTCAATAATATCCTCGAAAGAGCCATCTAGAACATCTACCTCGGAGACTGGAAGATCCTTTACACAGTCGTCAGATTTCAACCTTTCTAATTGAGCAGAGAGATACTTCACCTGTTCCCTCAGCTTCGTCAAGGTGTCTTCTTCCTCCCTGGGATTTTCATCACTTCCATAACACTCCTCTGATGCAGACAAATGGGGAGGAGAAAGGAATGATTTCCGATCCAGGTCATCAGGATCATCCTCATAGCCTATGTTAGAAATAGCTCCATTTTGTACAGAGTTGTGGTATCCCTCACCACAGTTATGAAAAATCAACTCGGAGGGATAAAACTCCTGACAATAGGCGATGAAAGCTACATGAAACTCTGAGAGTGAAGAAATCCTAGCAAGGGGTAAAGAATGATACCATTTACGTGCATCCCCTACTAACAAGAATATGAACATATTCAGTAATACATCCTCATGATGTATCTCCCACTGATGCATGAGTTCATGAAACTCCCATAGGTGCCGAGTAGGGTTGTCCTCTTCACATCTTCCAAATATGGGCAAATAATCACCCCACTCATTCAGAGAGGGGACAACATTAGGAAAAATAGGAATATCAAAAAAATTAAAAGGAGCGAACCTGCGAGCAAGGATTTTTTCCATATTGAACCTATGTTGTTCTAACCTGTGCATCTTTCACCTGGCGACTCCATGATTCAAGGATCAGGAGAAGTCTCCAATCGATCCTTGAATCATGGAGTAACAGGTGAAAGATACATAACTTCAAATGTGTCTGGTCCTTGTTCACCATCAAAGGCCAGATCCTAATGTTGTTGTTATCCCAGGAAGCTTCTCAGGCTGAGAAAGCAGCTGCTGAAACCTTCTCGAGAAAGCTCCTCTGGGTCAGCTTTCAGGTGTGCCGATAGTAGCCACAGCTGAAACAGTGAAGTGGAAACAATCGAGTCACCATAGTGGAGTCGTCAGGTGCACAGTAGCAATCTTGAAGGGCTCTGATGTCTGATGCACCTTCAGAATCAGAGGCTCAATGTCGTTATGCCTAGGGAAAATATTCAACTTCGTTCCTCGGCAATGGCGCCATAAATGTTAGCGTTGGAAGTCACTCCTAGATTGCTTGCAGGAGCAAAGCCCGATGCCCATCAGTTTTATGTCACGATTTATTTAGTGGGGTGATCGAATGGGTAAAGACTCAAGAAGATATAGCTTTAACTCAGGAAACTAGGCCTGGTATGTAGAAATCAAGGGAGGTCTTGATCCAACTTCTGTCAGTAAATGGATTAAAGGGTGGTAGATGGAAGACTTGAGAGAAGGGCGAGCAAGACTGCCTCGAGAAATAGGCCTTTGGAAGCTTGAAGGAGAAAAACTCATAAGCCAAAATCCTCTTGGTCCAGAGTTTCAAGAAGCTAAAGGGTGACTCGATTGGATCCTCCAATTCCAAGCCATTCCAACACTGAGAAAACACAAGAACTGATTAGAAACGTTGTGACTGTTGTAGTGATCCAACCTACATCATCCTACAACAACGCAACTCGACTGGATCCTCCAATTCCAAGTTGTTCTAACACAGTATACTATTGGCGGTCGGAGGTCACTCTTGGATTGCTAGCAGGAGCAGAGCCTGACGCCCATCAGTTTAATGTCACGATTTGTTTTAAAGGGGCGATCAAATGGAAGGAAACTCAGAACGGTATCGTCTCAACTTAGAAACTAGGCCAGGCATGCATGAACGAGTGAGGTCTTGATAAACTCCAAACAGTGAGTTGCAGTAAAAGGGTGAGTAGGTGGAAGACTTGCGTAAGAAGAGTGCGAAGGTCTATCACAGACATCAAGTTCATAACAGACTAGAGAAGAAAGCATTCGAACACAAAGTCCTTTTATATTCAAACACAGAAAACCAGAGAATACAATAATGTCACGACAAATCCTTTATCATAACATCCATGCAACAATCCACGTGAATCATTCGACTGTGAACTCTCTGGTACGAGACGAAACATAGATGGAAAAAGGAGAACTGTTTGTCATAAAACAAGAAGTCTCAAACACAGAGGAATAACCAGGAAACCAGAATATTTGTTGAAACTTTACAGTCGGGAGCTTAGCTCTACCATCGATAGATACAAAAATGGCGAAAACGCCTTCATATACTCAAAAATAACAACAGCAGCAAAATCGATATGGAGCATTAAAAACTTTGCGTCTTCATGGCTTCTGACACTCTGCAGCCGCAATCTTTGAATGGTCATGCAACTTATGGCAGACGCGATCGATCCTCTAACAGTTTCATCGACGAATCGATGTGCCTTTAATTCATTGTCGGACCTCCCCATTATGGCGGAGACAATGTCTAACCACCACCAAATGCCTCAATAACTGCTTCATGGGGATTGGGAACGACCCAGCCAACTCAGCACCTTGGGATATGGAAGACTTCTTGCGCTGCCACCTGGAATAACTGAAGGGCTTGATGGATAGGCATGGCAGCCAGCGCAGAGAATGGGGCGCATGATAGGAGTGATGGCGTCGGATTATGAGGGCGTGGAAGAAGTGGTGAGGAGGAGGACACATGGCGAGCAACAAGTGGATGATGAGAAGGAGGGAGGACCATGCGGACCAAAGAGGGGAGGCGGATGGATGACACACGGTAGCAGGGGAAAGATGGAAAGGAAGATGACATGATGGGAGAAGGGCCCACGCAGGCTAAACACAGAGAAACTGAGAATGACAGGATTGTGTGAGCGTCGTTGATCCAGGTGCTAAGATCTCAGCCGTCGGAAAGCTTCATCTGTGATTCCGGACCCCCCCCCTCCGCTTAAAGGTAGAAGGGAAGGGGGGTTCTGTAATTGCCTTTATCACTGTTGATCTGGGCACACTGATATAGACCGTTGGAGAGGTGCGCCCCCGATTCCAGACTCCCCCCCCCCCTCTTAAAGGTAGAAAGGCAGGGGGGGTCCGGAATCCAATATGCGCCGTTGATCCGGGCGCACGGATCTTTGCCATCCAGACTTGGCTTTCATTTAATCATGGGCGCATTAGCACCCCGAACTTAGGACAAGTGGGTTTTAACCCATTCTTTTGCATTCTAACCCCCCTTACAAGAAATATCGCTAACATTTGGCTCCATGGGGGATAGTGTCATCCTTGTGATGCTCTAAGAACTCTTTTGCATATTCAGTGCCTTTGCTGTTGGGATATGGAGTCATTTATTAGTCTGAAAAACAAAAACAAAAACAATATTTACAAAACAAAACAAAAAGAGCCGACTGCGGCTCACAGAAAACATTTTTTTAATAAATGCCCGTTGACTGGGCTGCTAAAAACTTCATTGTCTTCCAGATCCTGCAACCTGTAAGTGTTGTTTGAAAATACTTCAAGGATCTTTAAAGGCCCGAACCAGAGGGCATCAAATTTACTGTGTTTTCCCTTTTCCTATCTAGGTGCATCCCATTTGAGCACCAGATCACCTTGGTCAAATTCCTTCTTTTTTCTCTTTCTGTCAAAGGCCTGCTTGATATTCTGTTGATGATTGTAGGCTCTGTCCAGGACCTGTTCTCTAATCTAATCTACCTCCACCATCTGATGAATCCTTCTGAGCACATGGTTAGGTTCTCCTTCAATGTCCTGGAGGAGACTTGCCACAGGTAAGGCGAGCTGAGTGGGGAAAACAACTTCTATTCCATAAACTAGTTGGAAAGGTGAGATGCCCAACGATTTCTTTGTTGTCACTCGATCAGTCCAGAGAGAAAATTTGAGCTTTGAGTCCCAGGCCCTTTTATTGTCCTCCAGTAGCTTCTTAATGAGCTTGATTAGGCTTTTATTGGAGGACTCTGCCAGTCCGTTCCCTTGAGGATAATAGGGAGTAGAGTGAATCAATGCAATATGGAACTATTCACATAACTTGACCAGAGGGTTAGATCGAAAAGGAGAGGCATTATCAGTAACGATTCTGCTGGGGCAACCGAATCTGGATATAATATCTTCCAGGAAGCTGATGATCACTTTGTGAGAAGTGCTTCTGGTAGGGACAACTTCTATCCATTTGGTGAAGTAGTCGGTTCCAGTCAGAATCCATCTGTGATGGCCACTTGAGGGAGGATGAATTTCTCCGATAAAGTCTAGTCCCCACCGCTGAAAGGGTGCTGAGACAACTACAGGCTTTAATGGCAGAGATTTGAGCTGTTTCTTCCTTGAGAACTTCTGGCATTTGATGCAAGCTCTAATTTCTCTGCAGACATCAGGAAATAAGGTGGGCCAGTAATACCCAGCTCGAAGGATCTTGTGAGTTGTGGTACTCCAAAAATGATGGCCTCCACAGAGACCACTATGGAAATCGTTCATAACCTTATGGGCCTACTGTGGGTCCAGACACCTTAGTAATACCCCTAGAGGGTCTTTCCAATACAAGGTTTGGTCAGTGAGACAATACCTGACCGCTTTGAGCTTCAAGGCTCTGGATTTACTTTTCTCCATCCCATCAGGAGGCCTCAACTCATGCAAAAATTATAAGATATCTTTGTACCAGGGGCATGCTGCTAGTGGTACAGTTCTTTGTGAACTCCTGTTGGATGAATCTGCTTGCTCATTGATGAAATTGATTCCCAAGGCCCTGCAATTTGATTCAGCCAACAACTTGGCTAAACCTTGCCCCTTTATCAACTTGGTGGGCTTAATCTCCAGATCAAACTCTAGGATCTTGGCAATCCATTTACCTCTCCTCTCGTCTATGTCAGGCTATATAAGAATGTCCTTCACAGAGGTTGAAGGGACATATGCAATGATCTTTGAATGCAATACATAGACTCTGAAAGCTTTGAGAGATTTCACCAGCGCATAAGCCTGCTTCTCCATGATCTCGTATTGGAGTTCCGCATCTCTCAGCACCTTGCTAAAGAAGGAAATAGGCTATTCTTGCCCCCGATCATTTTTCTGCAGTAAGACTGCTGATACTGTATCACAAGAAGCAAAAGAAAATATCAGAAAATCTTTGGAATAATCGGGACTGATTAGCACAGGTGCCTCAGTCAATGCCTTCTTTATTTGGAAAAAATATTCTCTAGGTTCAGAGGTCCATTTAAATTCATTCCACTTCCTGAGTATGGTTGTGATGTGTTTCACCAACTCAACAAAATATGAGACAAATCTCCTCAGAAAATTGATTCGTCCCAAGAATGCCTGAACCTCTTTCTTGGATCTGGGAAGTGACAAGGCCTGAATTTGTTCTACCGTGTCAGGGTCAATCCTCACTCCCTCTGCTGATACTATATGGCCTAACAACTTCCCTTCTTGCATAGAAAACAATGATTTCTTGGGATTCAGGGAAAGGCCAAACCTACGACACTTCTGGAAAACCTTCTTTAAGTGGTGGCAGTGCTCTTTATCAGTCTTGGAAAAGACTGTTATGTCATCTAAGTAAATCACCACAAACTTATCTTTTTCTCCGATGAAGGCTATGTCCATGGCTCGCTGAAATGTTGCTCCCGCATTCATCAGTCCGAAAGGCATCTTGGCATACATGAATGTCCCCCAAGGAGTGGTGAAGGCTGTCTTTTCTCTGTCCTTAGGCATGACTGATATCTGATTGTAGCCAGAGAAACCATCAATCATGGATATTCTGGAAGCACCGGTGACCTTCTGCAATATGTGCTCCATATTGGGCAGGGGATAATTGTCCTTCCTCGAACTTCTGTTTAGGTTCCTGAAATTGACACAGAGTCTGATTTCTCCATTCTTCTTTCTCACTGGGACCAAATTGGCCACCCAGTCAGAGTATCTCAAGGGGACAATGATTTGGGCGTCCAGTAGCTTCTTCACCTCTCTCTCCATGATGGGTAACAGCATGGGATTTATCTGTCTCAGCTTCTACTTGAATGGCTTAGCCTCTTCTTTCAGTGGGATCTTGTGCTCAATGACTGACGTGTCATATGTATTGAGGTCTTCGTAAGTCCATGCAAACACATCAACAAACTCCCTCAACAACTCAGTGTATTCGGCCCTCTGCTCCTTGGTCAAGCTCCTTGACAACTTGACGAACTTGGGTTCCTCTGGTGTGCCTATGTTACACTCAGCTGTATCATCATCATCACCAAAAACTCTCCCTCCTATTGCCACATCATTCCCATCGAACAATCTTTCTAATGGGATCAAACCTCTTGGTATGTGATTGCTCGATAGTTGAATAATCTGGTGGTTAGCAATCTCATTCAAAAATTCCCCAGGGTGATTATCATATTCTGTGTCAGGGTCCTCATCTATGTGCAATGCAGAAAAGTCATCAATGGATTGGAGGAATTTTTCGATCTCTTAGTCATCCTCAAATATCTTCCAATGTCTAACATTGTCTGGTACGGAGGGTCTGTATCTTATCTCGACCTCATATTGGACAGTGGGTAGCGTAGGAACTTCGAGCAGACTAGCTGTGAAAGATAAAAGGTCGGCTGGGGCATTTTCTTCCCTTGGAATGAAAGAGATGTTAAAATCCAGGAAGAAATTATTCACAAGGTCCCATACCTCGTTCCTGTAGTTCCTGAGATG
This sequence comes from Picea glauca, assembly GCA_000966675.3. NCBI lineage: Eukaryota > Viridiplantae > Streptophyta > Pinopsida > Pinales > Pinaceae > Picea > Picea glauca. The sequence continues at coordinate 18,074 of JZKD02S0263960.1, forward strand.
AGGATGCTTGGCCTAATAAACATTTTTGACCTGTTGGACAATCAGTTCTGCATCTCCAAACACAGCCATCTCCCTGATTCCCATTTCCTTTGCAGCTCTTAATCCCAGAACCAGAGCCTCATACTCTTCCACATTGTTGGTGACTTCGAATTCCAACTTGTATGACAGAGATATGGTCTCTTGAGAAGGGGATATGAATACCACCCCGGCACCTGCACCTATACTGGAAGAAGCTCCATCAAAGAACATCTTCCAAACATAGGTAGTTGGAGGGGAAATATCTTGATTAAGAATGGGCTGCTTTCTGATTTGTAAGGGGGCCCCAGGGATCTCAATGACATGTAACAAGCTAGACCCTAAGTCAGTGTCAAGTGCAAATATGGGGTGATTAGTGGGGTTTGCTTCATCACTGACAATGTAGTCTAGCTGGGCTTCTCTGTACAATCTCCTATGTTCCCCTCCAAAGACTGGAATGGTGGCATATGTAAGGTCCATCTGTAACATCCCTCCAAGTCTCTTAATCCAATACCTTGACAACAACATGCCAAACTTGGGGGGAACATCAGCTACCACTATGTCCATGACCATACTCTTCATGGGAAGCTGGAACAAAGAGACTACCAGGTCCTTGATAACTCCCAAGCATTGCACTCTCTTGGAGTCAAGAGAATAGAGGTCATGATAGGCTTGGGTGACTTCCAGTCCTAATTCTTCCATGACAGCTTTGGGCATGAGGTTGTGAGAGGCTCCTGAATCCATTAAGCAGTTGTGCAGCACTTTGTCATGTATGTTCAGGGAGGTGTAGAAGGGAGGGGATGAGTCATCTCTGTCTTCTACCATGGGGCCTAGGAAAACTGTTGGCCTTTCATCTTGGAGGTTTATGAAGTATGTGGAGGGGCTTGAGGCTTTTGAATTTGCCATGTTTAATTAGCTCAGTGAGGGGCACAGGGATCCTGATCTTTTGAATCTCATGTTTGAAATTAAAAGAGGATGTAAGCTTTGGAATTTCTCTAATTTCAGGAACATGATTTTGGATAATGGGAGAGAGGGGTTGGGCCTTCTTACCTCTGTGACTGTCTTCTACCTCATTAGCAGGTTTCTCTGTTCTATTGGACTGTTCAGGAACATCAGGTACTGTTTCCCTTTTGTCGGATCTCAGGTTATATCTGCCTCGACCACCACTAGCTTTGTCTTCTTTGCTCAATTCATTCAGCTAACTGCAAATGAGAGACTCCTCATATGCTGATTGGGTCAGATGAGCGAAAGGAGGAGTGACTTCTAAGCTGTGGATTTTAGGCTCAGGCTCATTTGTTTCCCTTTCTTCTTCATCGGCCACAAAATTGTTCTGGAAGGGAGCTTGAATTATTTGGTCGTCTTTGTCTCTTTCCTTCTCTCTGTGCATAGTTGGAGGAGAAAAATTATTTGGCCTTATGAAACCTGCTCTGTTCTTGGTGATATGAGGGCCCTTGTTCATTTGTTTCCTTTCCACTTTCAATCTCTCCATCTGTTCTTTTAGAAAGTTCATAACCTGGGTCAGCTCATCTACTTGAGGGTGGGGCAGCGATGGGCCAGAAGTTGAGGCTTCCGATTTTCCTTTTCTTCTGTCTACGTCAGCCTTGTTCCTCAGTCTGTCAGCTGATAATATGTTGTATTCCACTTCTATATATGAATCTTGCATTTTATTCAAGGAGGTAGCTCTTCTCTCTCTTAATAATAGACAGAAATCAAGGTCAAATGCACCAACATAGGAAATTTGGGCAGAGGCCTCTGAGGGTTTTATCTCTGCAGGAATCTTATTATACATTTTACTGAATCTTTTGGAGAAGTCAGAGACAGAATCTCCTTCCATCTTCCTCAGAGACCCAAACTCTGTCATGTAATACATGAAATCTTTTCTATCTCCCCACTGCCTCAGGAAATCAGTATCCAGGGCTTCAATTCCAGCAATAGATCCAGGGGCCAGTCCCCTGAACCACTTCCTAACTTCACCATCCAAACTTTGAACAAAGACTCTCATCCAGAAATCTTCATTTTCAATGTTGAGGTTGTCTGCATAACTGTAGAAAGAAACTAAGTGCTCTTCTGCAGTTACGTCTTCTTCCCCAATGAACTTGGGCATGTACTTCAAGTAGTCTCCAGTAGGGAGAGGATTCATAGGATGGGGTAGGATTAAGGGAGCGTATCTAGCAGTGACTATGGCATCCATTCTAGTCGGAGGGGGATTAGCACCAGCCATAGGGATATTAGGTGGAGGAGAACTTGGAGGAGAAGGAGTGCGAATGGGAGATGTCGGAAAAGAGGTTCTCAAAGGAGACGACAGGGAGAACAGAGAGAGGTCCAAGGGACCTGAATGTGCAACTGATTCTCTTCGTGCAGTAGTGGAAATAAAAGGAGGAGTAGTAAAACCTTCTGAGGCCTGAAGTGTGTACTGAGGCACAAATTCCAGGGAAGGGGGAGTGACAAGGATCTCTCCCTCTGATACTAGACCAGGAGGAGAAAACTCAGCAGGAACACTCTTGAAATTCAGAAAACGGGAAACCTCAGAGGAAGGATGATTAGGAAGCTGAGAACAAGAAAACGGAGTTCTTACAGAAGGAGGTGGGGAAATACCTGATTCAGAGGCGGAGCTTTCTCCTTGAGGATCCTTTCCTTTTCTTAGAATCACCTCTGGATTTTCTTCAGTTGTAGAAAGAGGCAGTTGTGGATGGGACCACGTGTGTCTGCCACCGGAAGCCACAACTAATCCAATGGGTTCACCGAAGTGGAGTCGCCAGGTGCACAGTAGAAATATTCAAGTTATGATCTCTGATGCACCTTCAGAATCAACTTAATCTTTGTCGTTCAATCCCGGGGAAAATATTCAACTTCATCCCTGGCAACGACGCCAGAAATGTTGGCAGTCAGAGGTCACTCCTAGATTGCTAGCAGGAACAGAGCCCGATGCCCATCAGTTTAATGTCACGATTTGTTTTAAAGGGGTGATCAAATGGAAGGAAACTCAAAATGGTATCATCTCAACTCAGAAACTAGGCCAGGCATGCATGAATGAGTGAGGTCTTGATAAACTCCAAACAGTGAGTTGTAGTAAAAGGGTGAGTAGGTGGAAGACTTGCGTAAGAAGAGTGCGAAGGTCTATCACAGACATCAAGTTCATAACAGACTGGAGAAGAAAGCATTCGAACACAAAGTCCTTTTATATTCAAACACAGAAAACCAGAGAATACAATAATGTCATGACAAATCCTTTATCATAACATCCATGCAACAATCCATGCGAATCATTCGACTGTGAACTCTCCAGTACGATACGAAACATAGATGGAAAAAGGAGAACTATTTTTCATAAAAAAAGAAGTCTCAAACACAGAGGCATAACCAAGAAACCAGAATATTTGCTAAAACTTTACAGTCGGGAGCTTAGCTCTACCATCAATAGATACAAAAATGGCGAAAACGCCTTCATATACTCAAAAATAACAACAGCAAGAAAATCAAGACGGAGCATTAAAAACTTTGCGTCTGCATGGCTTCTGACACTCTGCAGCCGCAATCTTTGAATGGTCGTGCAACTTATGGTAGACGTGATCGATCCTATGACAGTTTCATCGGTGAATCGACGTGCCTTTAGTTCATTACCATACCTCCCCATTATGGCTGAGACGATGTCTAACCACCACCAACTACCTCAATAACTACTTCATGGGGATTGGGAACGACCCGACCAACTCAGCACCTTGGGATATGGAAGACTTCTCGCGCTGCCACCTGGAATAACTGAAGGGCTTGATATATAGGCATGGCAGCCAACGCGGAGAATGGGGCGCATGATAGGAGTGATGGCGTCGGATTATGAGGGTGTGGAAGAAGTGGCGAGGAGGAGGACACATGGTAAGCAACGAGTGGATGATGAGAAGGAGGGAGGACCACGCGGACCAAAGAGGGGAGGCAGATGGACGACACACGGCAGCAGGGGAAAGGTGGAAAGGAAGATGACATGATGGGAGAAGGGCCCACGCAGGCTAAACACAGAGCAACTGAGAATGACCAGATTGCGTGAGCGCCATTGATCCAGGCGCTAAGATATCGGTCGTCGAAAAGCTGCATCTGCGATTCCAGA
>JZKD02S0263960.1:30345-76326 GCA_000966675.3 Picea glauca
CCAGTTCTTTTGTATGTTATATGCCTTTGTATTTTTCTAATTGTGTGAATAATATGGGTGTGTGTGTGTGTGTTTTCCAAGAATAGATGTGACTATTATGATTCTTGATGATGGCTATTCAATGCATATAGTGATTTATAATCACATTAGAGCCAATTGGGCACTAAGCCCATCTTGGCAAATGGAATCAAAAAACAAAAATACAAAGGGTTAGATACTCTGCCCCACCTAACCACTAAACATAAATGAAGAGGAATAAGCATGATTGAGAGTTTGAATATAGTTTGAGGAAAGTTTCATACTTCCATATCTTCAATTTCTATATAAAAGTTGAAAATTTGAACTCTTTAAAGAAAAAAATGTGAATTGAGATAAAATATTCAATATTTGTTTGTGGTGTGGGTATTTGTTGTGACTTCCTTCTTGGGTGTTTACTACCTTTCCATTTTATACCCTTTTGAAAATATGGGCACAGTCTTCGATAATCTGTTAATCTGCAGGTCCAATTACAATAATTTTAATGGGATAAAGGTGGAATGTAGCTCTATTTTAGTAGACTTTGGAACTATATTCTTATTAGAGTGACTGAAGATATATGATTGAGAAGGAGCTCTCTTTTGTAAATTGGGATTGGAAGCAAAACATAGGATCTTCTACACTAATGTCATTTGAGTCAAATTACAGGTCCAACACTGAAAAACCATTCACCTGTCAATCTAGCTTCATTATAGATCAAAGATGTGGATCCAAACAAGGGTTTTTCCAAAATGGTTAATGTGAGTGGAATTTTATATTTGGCCATATCCACAAGTTGAGGAATATTTTATATTCTTAGAAGCTAAAATTTACTATGAGTGGTTTTGAAATTAATAAAGGTTTTGAATTAACAAAATGGTTTTTAAATTGATAAAAAATGAAGTAAATGGAGAAAACCTGCAAAATAATTTATGAAATGTCAATATTTAAGTCAACAGGTTTCCAGTATACAAGGTGTGTCTCCATAAATAATTTATATCTAGTATGATAAGTGACTAGTGTTTAGTATGATAAGTGACTAGTGTTTACTGAATTAAAGGTGTTATTCTTTTATCTTTCAAGAAATATATTTGAGATGTCTCAAGTTCAACTGATTGGGTTTGGGGGGCTAAAGCACCTTCATTAAATTAAACTTTAACCTATCCAATATGAACCATATTTGAAGCTTTTATGAAATAGTTGTGAGTTGCCTCACATGGGTATAAGAGACATACATATCTCCATAGTGATAATAGAATTTCACAAGAGATATTTCTCTTTGCAAGGACCATAGTGATCATAGAATTTGGCAAGAGATATTTCACTTTGCAAGGACTATAAAATTCTGATGTTGGGGAAGATGTTATCAATGGGAAAATGTTATCAACTAGTAGCATTTAGGTTAGAAATGCTTTTGGAAATCTTCAAGCTTTTTCTATACAATAGTAGGGATTGTTATTGAGCATAAAGTTTTGAATTGTAACTTTAAAAGTATTATGAAAACATCCCTATTGTTATTTCTATTATTTAGACACCTTTATTAAGGGATGAAGAGATAGCTTTGATCTATTTTATGTCGAGTGGTGGTATGAGTATATCTTAATTATAATTTTATGGATTTCCATTAACTTGAAAAGATTTGAATAATAACCTTATGTTGGGTATGTGTTATATTCTTTGCATGATTAGACCTAGTGTCTGCTACGTTCCACCGGGTGTGTGGGGTGGGGGGGGTTGAGGTGGGTACTTTTTTCCTCGGGAAACATGTCACCTTTGTTCCTCGATTTTTGGGTTTCCTTGATTTTCGTGTCCATTGTTGGGTGGTTTTTCAGCACATGGTTTTTCGTCGATGGTTTTCTATTTTCGGTTAGGGAATCAGGGTTGTTGACCAATCCAGGTCATTGGATTAGGTTTTTGGATGCCATTGGCTCATATATGTATATTGTATTGTAAACAATGTATGATATGAATGAATATAGAATATATTGGTTTTCCCAGTTTGGGTTTCCAGGGGAAAAATCTTTGTGTAATGTGTGTATTTTCCATTGTGTATTTTCCATTCTTTTACTTAGAATTTGTTTTCCATAATAATTGTACAATGTTAAAATATATATTTGGTATCATAGAAATTATCGACTTTAGGGGGATGCCATTGTAGTCATGGACTTGGCTTAGGACTGTGATAAGCCTTGTTACAATGGGAGATCTGTAGTATTGATTCTTTAGGTGAAGAGAAATGGCGAGAATTTCAAAAATAAAGATCAAGAAATTTAATGGGAAAAGTTTTGAGATGTGGAATCTCAAGATGGAATAGTTGTTGGTAGATAGAGATCAGTGGGTCATAGTGGATCTAGGTACTACACCTATAGGAACATCAACAGATGAATGGAAAAATTTGAATCGAAAGGGAAAAGAGCACAATCTAATTGTGTCTCTTAGATTTAGTATTACTGAATGTGTCAGGGGAAGCTACAACCAAGGAGTTATGGGATAATTTGTGGAAATTGTATCAGTCTAAGTCCCTGGTAAATAAATTGTTCCTACGACAAAATATGTATGACCTGAGGATGAGAGATGGAGACTCGGTGACAAAGCATCTAAACACCTTAAATATTGTGGTAAGTCAGTTGTTATTTGTTGAGATTAAAATTTCATATGAAGATAAGTGTATGAATTTATTGTGTTCTTTACCAAACTCGTGGGATAATCTAGTTGTGGTTATAGGTAGTAATACAACTACCTCGAATTTTGATGAAGTGGTCTCATCCTTATTGTCATAGGATATGAGATGAAAGAACATGGAAGGACAGAGCACAGACACATTATTTGCAAGATGTTGGCACAAGGGTAGACCCAGGGTTCACTCCAAGAGTGCACCAACAAAGCCCTAGCTACTGGCCCTTTTGGTGGCACCCACGAAGCAGATGCAGTCTCACCTGAAGAAACTATGAAGGGGTTGTAGGACATAGATGTCTACAACCAAGGGAATATCAAGTGGATCTTGTATAACAACAATCACAACATTCATATATCTCTTATTAGCTAGATCTATTCTGCAGAACTATAAATCAGATCTAACACAATAATGAAAATAACAATGCAACAATGGTAGAGATCTGGGCATCAATCACACACACAACACAAAATATGTGGTTCACCCTCTCTCTAGGGCTACATCCATAGAACTGTTCTTACGATATATTTAAGATAAAGCTTGCAGTTCTTGTCCGCACTCTCAGCTAGTAGATCTTCGTTCTTTCCTTTTGTTCTCTCCCCTTCCTATGCACCCAACTGCAGGACTTGACCTTTGCACCTAGCTGAAGATCTTACAATACCATAAGGCTCTCTCACTCAACACTTCTCTCTCACAATACAATGATCTCTCACCACAATAATAGAGATAGATCAACAACAATATCGTATCAATACTCAATGATCAACCCGACCCAGGTCCTCTTGACCTTTATTTATACATTACAATCCCTCACCGACATCCTTAGGTCAAAACCTAGGTGCCAAAACCCTAAATACCAAAACCCTAGGTCAACTTGACCCACTTTTTCTGGGCGTCACCAGCCTATCTTTCCTTCTTGGTCGCGCGATGCTCCAAAGCATCCGATGATGGATTTCTCTGCTTGCTGAGTTGTCCATGATCGTTCTTCCTTGTTGATCTATCATCCTTGATCTCCTCATCCAATGGCTTGCTTTTCCATACTTTGCTCCAGCTTTTCTACTCTTTTGTTTACTTCGACCCAGTGGCAATTACTGTGTCTCCCATGCAGTTCGCGTTTGACCTTTTCTTCCTGTATATTCGCTTTCTTCCATAACCAAGGGCCAACAGGCCCCCAAAACTCACCTATGACTAGTCTCGAGGCACTTCAGATCTGATCCTTCCGTTTTACTTTGACTTTGGACTGCGCAATGTATAATTTTCTTTCTTCTTTATGTGTCCTTCCCATCTTTGTGTAGACTGTCTTTTTCAGTGTCTGGTACCTAGTTTCAACTGCACCTAGTACTTGGACTCTTTTCCCCTTGATTTTATTGAGAGTTTGGAGGTAGCTGGTTGTCATAATACAACTTCAGCCAACTCCCATTCACCAAGCCTTCCTTCCATTCTCCCTTCAATGTCTTCAGCTACACAACTCCTCCTTCTGTAACATAGGCAATCTCATATGGTCCAAGCCAATGCGTTCTGAACTTCCCAGGGTGTTTGATAAACTTACTGTCATACACCAGTACTAAATCACCTTGCTTGAATATCTTCTTCTTGATGTGCCTATTGTGGTAGGCCTTTTATTGTTCTTTCTAAACCTGCTGATGGAATCTTGCAATGAATCTGTCTTATTCTAGTTCAACCAACTATGCTATCCTCTCATGAACAATGTCGGTATCATCCATGTCTGTAAGTGCAACAATTCTTAAGCTTGATACTAGGTACTCCATTGGGACAACAGTTTCCAGACCATAAATCAACCTGAAGGGGGTCTGCATTTTTAATTTCTTGCAAGTGGTTCTGTAATACCAGAGTACTACTAGTACTCTTAAATCCCAGTCATCCCTATTCACGCTACAAATCTTTGTCAATGTTGTCTCCAAGATCTTGTTGAATTCTTCAACCATTCCATTTCCTTGTGGATGGTAGGGTGTACTCTTCCGATGGTGAACTACAAATTCTTTAGTCAGGGCTTCAACTGTCTTATTGATGAAGTGTATGTCCTAACCACTCATAAGGATCTTGGGGCATTTGAAACTGTTTATTATGTCATCAAATATAAAACACGTAGCTCTAGTTTCACTACAATCCTTGACTACTCTGGCTTCGACCCATCTGGTTAAGTATTATGTTGCAGTAATAATGTACGTTGCTCCTGTGCACTTTCTTGGTGGGTTTATAGGCCCCACAAAGTCAATGTCCCACTTCTAAAATGCTTGTAGGGTCATCTACGGTGCTGCTGGAATTTCATCTCTTCAGGATGGTTTTCCAACTCACTGGCATACATCACATGCTCTAGTATACTCTTTAGCATCTCTGTGTAACGTAGGCCACCAAAGGCCATCTCGCAGAACCTTCTTCACAGTTGCTTTCCCTACGTAATATCCTCCTGCGATGCCTTCATGAGATTCTTTGAGGATCATTGGGTGCTCTACCTCCATCACACATCTTCTTAGCATCTCATCAGGTCCCATTTTGTACAGCTGTCGAGATATAAGTGAAAAGTCTACATCTTGCACTACTAGCTATTTCTTCGGAGGAATCATGTACTCACTTGGAGCCATTCCTGTTGACAAGAACTGGACTATGACGGTGAACTGGTCATCAATATTTCTAATGGAGAGAAGTTGTGCATCCATTAATGTATCCTCCATATTGGTAGGTTCTTCACCATGTTCCAACCTTGACAGGTGGTCTGGACCCTTGTTCATTCTTCCTAGCTTGACTATGACCTCAAAATCATATTCTTGAAACAACAGAAGCCATCTACATATTCGCCCCCCCAACACTGGCTTGTTGACTAGGTACTTCAACGCAGAGTGATTAGTAAAAATTTTAAAGTGTCCTCCCAACAAGTTGTGGAAGAATGTTTGTAGTGCATACACCACAGCTAGTCCTTCTCTCTCTGTAGTGGTGTAATTAACTTCAGTTGTGGATAGTTTCCTACTAGAAAATGTTAGTGGATGATCAATGTCCCCTTCACCTGGTTGTGCCAGTACTGCTCCTAATGAAATAGAAGATGCATCGACATGCACATGGAATTATTTGCTCCAATCTGGGAAAACCAGAATGGGCGTTGTAACCATCTTCAATTTCAGTGTGTCGAAGCTCTTCTGACATTCATTGGTCCACTCATACTGACAGTCCTTCTTCAACAACTTCTCCATTGGAGCTATAATTTGGTCATATCCTTTGATAAATTTACTGTAATATCCAGTATGGCCTAGTGTAGTGTGCAGTTGTTTGACTGAAGTGGGAGGTGGAAAATCCACTATAATTTCAATTTTAGATGGGTCAATCAACAATCCATGCTTGCATACAATATGACGTAATAGTACTCCAAATGGTGAGAAAAAGATGCATTTCTTCAGATTCAAAGCAGTTTGACACTGTCTACATTTATCCAACATTAGCCTTAGACATTCAATATGATTTTTCAACAAACTAAAAACAGTCCAGTCATCAAAGTATGCTTCTAAAAATTTATGCAAAAATTCTTTGAATGCTTCGACCACCACCCTGGAAAAGATGGTTGGGGCATTCTTTAATCCAAATGGAATTACTGTATATTGGTAGGATCCCCACTCTGTGGAAAATGTAGTCTTATGATGGTACTCCTTGGCAATGCGGATCTGATGGTATCCTAAAAACCCATCTGTGAAAGACTATACTTCTTGGCCTCCCATGTTATCCAACACTTCATCTGTGAATGGTGTAGGGAAATGATTATGTAGGCAAGCATCATTTAGCTTCCTGAGATATACGCAGATCCTAATCTCACCTATCTTATTTTCTTTCACCACCATAGAGATAATCCACTCTGAATCTTCGATAGGTTCAATAAGCCCTGCTTCTAACATTCTGTAGAGCTCAATCTTCACCTTTTCCTTATATTTCAGTCTCAATCTGTATGGTCTTTGTTTGAATAGCTTCACACCTGGTTTTAAAAGTATTCTCATCTCTCCCATAGGTCCTTTGATTCCCTTCATATCAGTGAACTTGTTTAGGAACAAGTCCTGATATTCATGCAATAATTTTGTAATCTTGTCAATGGTAGCAACGTCTCAATAATCTCCGACATTAGCAAGATTCGATGTCTCCTCTGTCCCAATATTGACTTTCTTTATTTTGATCGGTTGTCCTATAAATGGAAACTCAACTTTTGTTCCTTCCACATTTCTATGGCCTTCTATCTCAGCGATGTTTACCTTCCTTGGATCATCATCTTCATCGGCATTAATGTTGTAACATCCTTGCAATTTATGGAATGGTGCGGTCCATTCATCCTCTTCTTGCTCCAAAGGGAGGCTATATGCCTCCTCAAATAATTTCTACCTCACAACCTATAGTGCCTGATCTACTAAAGGAAATTCACTTTCAAACAAAAAGGTGGTTACAAAATTCTGGATCATACCTTCCCAATCTAAAGTGAGGAGGCGTAGCTCTGCTTGAAGGTACCAGTTGATAGGGATCGTGTCCATTGTGTTAATGAATTTGTGAACCCATTGTTCTCGAGAAATGTCACTCCAGGCCTCTTTGCAGCTTCGCACATGGTCCTTTGGGAAAATTCGACCTATGTACCTTACTTCACAGTTTCTTACTTGTGCTAAGAACCATGATGTCATCAAAGATCGACATTGTGTCCAGTTTGTGATGTTCCCTTTGTGCGTTCCCCACCATATTGTTGGTGTGGCTTTCATTTCCTCATCCATTGCCAACAACCTCTATTGTGTTGGTACACTTGTCTCAAACTCTGATAAGAATTTTTATAAGGGGTTCAACCCATCAAATGTGGGTAATTTACTCGCTATTGTGTCGATCCAACAAAATTCTCTGGTTAGTCTAGCACATCTTCTTATATATACTTCATACATCTAAATCTTCTAGTTCTTCGGTGCTTCTTCTGAGTCAGATGAACATGTGTTGTCACTTTTCCATCTCAGATTTCCATTGGCAGTAGGGTTGATATAATCTTGTTGTCTGGCTGTTAATTTGTAGATGTTTTCCAGTTCATATGCATGGTCTTCTTCTCTGATAGGTTATGTATATTGTGGACCCTCATCTGGATCTAAGGGTGAAATGACCCTAAGGCCATCTCTCTCAAATGTCATGCGTCTTTTCATTAGGTCAAAAATAGTATAATTGTCGAAGGCCCAATCAATTCCTATTAATGTAGGGTAAGGGAAACTATCATCAACAATTTCAATTACCTCAAAATCTGCAAAGGTTCTTATTCCATCAATGTCCACTAGGACATGCTCTAATCATCCAAATGGGTTGACAGCTTGTTGATTGGCCATGCGAATCCTGATAGAGGAATAAACCAACTTCCATTTTCCCATTAGTGCCCAAGTTTTCTTCATCATGACATTGACCTCCGACCCTAAGTTGAGGACCACATAGTCTATCTCATACTCTCCTATCCAAGCATTCAAGTGTAATTCCTTATTTTTCCTTCTCTTCTTACTAATTTGGTGTACTGCCTTATTCAATAAGGGGTCTATCTTTCCTAGCTCATACTGTTTAACCAAATTTTGCAGTTCTTGTATAGCTTTTCCATCTTAAAGTAGTTCTATAAACATATATAAGAAACTGACAAGTTTACTTACCTCTTTTCCCCCTCTGGGCGAAGCAGACTAATCAAATACGTGAGGAATTTCATATTCTCTTATTTCTGGTTGTGTTTTTGAAGAGGACCCTTGATCTACTTTGAATTCTTGCCTTGCCTCTTCAAAGATTTGCCTTTCTTTCTTTGCATAAAAAATCTGGATCTTTTCTGCAACTTTTCTGACTCCTGAGTCTTCTACAATATTTTCTTTGGTCACTCTATCCTATCTTGTAGCAACACCTCCTCTTGTAATAACAACAACTCTAGGATCAGCTTCCCGAGGTTCCACTTTGATTAATTGTATTTTTGGTTTCTGCTGATATCCTCGTCTTTCTTGAAGCTTAGCCAACAACATAGGGTAGACCTCGATGACATGCTCGAAGGAATTGCAATAACTACAGGTTGTGCAAGGGTTCTGGCAGTCCCTTGCTAAATGTCTTGGCTATGCGTAGTTGTAATAGATAATTTTCCCTCAGCCTTGACCCATACCTCCTTCTCATCCTCATCCTTTGTATCCACCATGAGGATTGAATTTTCCTCTCCTTAGAGAGTTGTACTATGAAGTGTTTCCTTCTTGTTGTAATTTTCCTTGAATCTTGTATATGTCCCTCAACCTTTCATGCATGATATCATAAGCTCTACAATATCGATCATCGTGCCCTACTAATTTACAAAATGTGCAATACAAGTTTGTGGGTGTTTGAACATACTTTTGCATGTAATAGCACTCACATGGTCTATGCCTATTTCTGCATACATTGTACCAGGGTAGGTTAACTTTCTTTAAGGGACTTAGCACTCCTGAGGTCATATACTCATGAAATAAGGGACAATGTTCCTTATCATGGCCTTTAGATATGCATCTTATGCACTATATATCTTCTCTTTTTTCCTTCCCCTTGTCCTTCTTCATATCCTCAACTTGTAGAGACAAACTAGTCAGTTGGCTTAAGATCTGGCTCATGCCTGAGCTAGATTCTCCATCGGTGTTGATTCAAGATTCATGGAGATATCCAAAGATTCTGTCTGTGATGTAATCTTCTACTTGATCAGAGGGACTCTGATGTGTGGTAACAACGCCGTGATGAACCATTCTTTATTTTGTTCATCGGGGATCTGAAAAGTTAATCATCCTGTTAGGGTCTTGATTCGCTGATTCAACTCCCAAACAGGTTCTGCTACCTTTTGCTTGATCTCTTTTAGATTTGTAATACATTGTGACTCCGAATTAGGTTTTTTAAATTCCACAATCAGTGCATTATTTATCTCATTTAGGGGCTTAGTTTGTGCCAGTCCTTAGACAAGTTTCATGTACCAGCTTAGTGCATGATCCCTTAGCGTAGTGCTGAAATGGGTTCTCTTGATGGCTTCGTCGGTGATACTTTTAATATTCCACACGGATTCACACAAGAACCAGTGTTGATCAAGATCCTTAGATCCATATCCCCTAAAGATAGGGAGCCTCATATTATCTTCCATAGAGTTCCCTAGTCTTCCTGACTGAGTATGGGCTGAATTGCTAGTAGTAGTATTCTGGTGGTTCTAGCTATTCTGGTTGTTTGGTACTATTGAAAAAATAGGGGGGTTAATGTTACTTACTTCAGTAATCTATGCAGTTTCTGAGGTTTCTGGCTCACTTTGGCGAAGTTCTTCAGCTTCCTCTTCCTCTTCTCTGGTGGGTTCAGAATGTTCTTCGTCTGTCAGATCTACCTCTTCTCCATTGTAGAACCGCTCATCTCTGTAGTTTTGCTTGAACAAGTTCTCAAGGTGAATCCCTAGAAATAATTTCCCATTATGCATATGTCTAGCTTCTGTATTGTTGTCACTATTTGAATTCTTGAACATTAGCCTTTTTGGATCCAACCAATCTACTATATTTTCAAGATGTTCTTTTCATGCAACAACATCTTGATTCTTAGCTTCAGAAATTGTAAACATTTCCCTTTGGGTCCTTTAAAGAAGTATCTCTCAACTTGGATATATGATTCTCTTATGTCAATAGAGAATTCGGTGATATACCTTCTGATGGTACTATCAAACCAGTGATCTACAACTCTGGATATAGCGTTGTTGACTCTCTTAACCTTCTAGATCAACGCTAGTGTCCAAAAAACATGAGGTCTAGATATGATCTCGATCTGGGTATCGGCTAACCTAGACAACCACTCATATAACTCTTGATGGATTCCTCCAAAGAAGATCTCATGAATATCAGTGAAGATGTGTCTCTGTAGCCAATCTTCAGTACTCAATTTAGGGTTCTTGTTTTGGGCTCAAGCAAAGTCCCTCTCTTGATCCTCTATCCACTTTTGAATCTCTGTCTTCGATGGAAACCACCTTGACATTACCTTACATAGATTCTTGTCCCAGTAACAGAACCATTTCTTGGTACAGTGGCAGACCCAGGGTTCACTCCAAGAGCGCACCAACAACGCCCTAGCTACTGGCCATTTCGGCAGCACCTGCGAAGCAGATGCAATCTCACCCGAAACAACTATGAGGGAGTTGCAGGAAAAAGATGTCTACAAACGAGGGAATATCATGTGGATCTTGTATAATAGAAATCACAACATTCATATATCTCTTATCAGCTAGATCTACTCTGTGCATCTATAAATCAGATCTAACATAATAATGCAAATAAAAATGCAACAATGGCAGAGATCTGGGCATCATTCACACACACAACAAAAAATATACGTGGTTCACCCTCTCTCTAGGGCTACATCCACAGAATTGTGCTTATGATATATTTAAGATAAAGATTATAGTTCTTGTCTGTGCTCTCAGCTAGTAGATCTTCGCTCTTTCCTTTTGTTCTCTCCCCTTCCTGCGCACCCAGCTACAGGACTTGACCTTTGTACCCAACTGAAGATCTTACAATACCAGAAGGCTCTCTCACTCAACACTTCTCTCTCATAATACAATGATCTCTCACCATAGTAATAGAGCTATATCAACAACAATATCATATCAATACTTAATGATCAACCCGACCTAGGTCCTCTTGACCTTTATTTATACATTACAATCCCTCATCGATAGCCTTAGGTCGAAACGTAGGTGCCAAAACCCTAAATACCAAAACCCTAGGTGTCTAAAACCCCAGGTCAACTTGACTCGATTTTTTCGGGCTTCGCTAGCCTATATTTCCTTCTTCGTCACACGGTGCTCCAAAGAATCTCATGATGGCTTTCTCTACTTGTTGAGTTGTCCACGATACTTCTTCCTTTCTGATCTATCATCCCTAATATCCTCATCCAACGACTTTCTTTTCCATACTTCGCTCCAACTTTTCTTCTCTTTTTCTTACTTCGACCCAATGGTAGTTACTGTCTCTCCCACGCAGTTCGTGTTTGACCTTTTCTTCCTCTATCTTCGCTTTCTTCCATAACCAAGGGCCAACATAAGAGAATACTCCCATGAAATAAATAGATCTAAGCCCTCAAGTGGGAGATCTAATTCTAAGGGTAGATCTAAATCTCCAGGAAATTTTGTAAAGGTATGCTAGAGATGTGGAAAAGAAGAGCACTTCAAGAAGCAATGTAGATCCAAAAACGTTGAGAAAGTGAAGGGATCTGAAGGTGCTCCCTCTATAGAATAAAATACCTCCAAGGAAGAAGGAGGAGATGCACACTTGGCTTCTTCAAGCACGCATGTAGATCATGAGGCATGGTTGGTTGATTCAGGTGCATGTTTTCATATGACTCACCATAAGGAGTGGTTCTTCGAATATGAAAGGTGTGATGCAGGTAATGTTTTCCTAGGTGATGACTTGACAACCATAATCATAGGACGAGGAAAATTCAAGTTGAGCCTCATATATTGAAGGATTAGAATATTTCCCAGTGTTATGCACATCCCAGGATTGGCCATAAATTTGATTTATGTAAGCAAAATGGACGATGCAGGGGTAAAAACAATATTTGAAAAGGAAACCTGCAGGATGGTTCGAGGAGAAATGGTGTTTCTGAAGGGATTTAAGATTGGAACTTTGTATAAGATGAAAGGAAGAATTATTAGTAATGGGTGTAATAGTTCCAATATTCCTAATATTGGAGTAGAAGAAGAGAAAACTCCTACAATCTATGGAGAAAAGGTTATGTTGTGGCATCAAAGACTAGGGCATATAGGAGAGAAGGGTCTTCAACTATTGCATGGTAAAGATATGGTTGAAGGTATGTCTAACTAATCTTTGGATTTTGATTTCTATGAAGATTGTGTATATGGGAAGTAGAATTAGGTAAGATTCCCCTCTAGTGCAACGAGGGAAAAAGGACTTTTACAGCTAATGCACAATGTTGTGTTTGGACCTGTGTTGGTTCCATCACTAGGAAGATTTGTGTACTATGTCTCATTTATTGATGACTTCTCAATAAATTCTTGGATATATTTCCTCAATAAGAAATATGAAGTCTTTGACAGGTTTAAGGAATTTAAGGCTCTTGTTTAGAATCAAACAGAAAAAATAATTAAGGTGTTGAGGACGGTTAATGGTGGAGAGTTCTGCGGGAATGAATTTGAAGAATTATGTAAGAAGTGAGGTATATAAAGGAATAATACTACTCCATATACACCTCAACAAAATGGAGTTGCAGAAAGGATGTCTAGGACGTTTAAAAACAAATGGGCATTTAAAAACAAGTTGAATGCAGAAGGAAAAGCAGAGAAATACAAATCTTGGTTAGTAGCAAAGGGTTATTCCAAGGTTGAGGGAATTTATTTTGGTGAGATTTTTTCTCCTCTTGCCAAGTTAACTTCTATTAGATTGATGTTATATGTTGCTTATATGTTTGATTTTTAAGTATAATAGATGGATATGAAGACAAAATTCCTACATGGGGATCTGGAAGAAGAAATCTATATGAAGCAGCTAGAAGTATTTGTTGTGAAGGGAAAGAAGGAGCTAGTATGCAACCTAAAAAAGTCCATGTATGGTTTAAAACAATCACCAAGGATGTGGTATAAAACATTTGATACTTATATGTTGGGACTTGGCTTCACAAGAAGTAAAGAGGATCACTATGTGTATTTTAAATTAATTGGCAATCATTTGATTTATTTGGTCTTGTATGTGGATGACATGTTGGTGATAGGAAACCACAAGGAGATTATCTAGGATGTGAAAACTCAATTGTCCTCTAAATTTGACATGAAGGATCTTGGTGCTACAAATTTCATTTTGGGCATGGAAATTAAAAGAGATCGGAAAAACAAGAAACTCTGGTTAAATTAGAGAAAATATGTAGAGGCAATATTGCAGAGGTTTAACATGAAGGAATGTAAACCGATCAGGGTCCCTATTCTTGAAGGTGCAAAGTTATTTGTGGATCAGTGTCCCAAGATAGAAGAAGAGAAGGATGAAATGTATCATGTTCCTTATGCGAGTGTGGTTTTCACTTTGATGTATGCAATGGTATGTACTAGACTAGACATTGCACATGTAGTGGGAGTTTTGAGCAAGTATATTTCAAAACCAGGGAAGGAGCATTGGACAACAGTAAAGAGGGTTTTTAGGTATTTGTGTGGCACTGATAGGTATGGATTGTCATATGAAGGAAGACTAGGATTGGACAAGGTGTTTGATATACATGGATTTGTGGATGCAAACTAAGTTGGAGATCTGGATCATAGGAGATCTACAAGGGAGTATGTGTTTAACCTGTTTGGAGGAGAAAACAATTGGACGAGAAAAAGACAATCTGTAGCGGCACTTTCAACTACATAAGCTCAATACATGGAAACCACTCATGCAAGAAAGGAAGCAGTATGGTTACAAATATTTTGATCAGGTATTGAGTTAGTATAGCAAGATTTAAGGATTGATTATGACAGTTAGAGTGAAATATTTCTGGTGAAGAACTCGACTTAACATTCAAAGACAAAGAATATTGATGTTAAATATCACTTTGTGAGAGACATGGTTAAAGAAAAGAAAGTGTTGTTGATGAAGGTGGACACTTTGAAGAATGTTGCAGTTTCATTAACAAAATCTATGACCACTGAAAATTTCTCTTGGTGTAGAGTATCTATGGGCATTGTTTCCCTAGATTGTTGACTATGTAACCCTATAACCCCCTGTATGCAAAGAAAAAAACAAGTGGGAGAATGTTGGGTATGTGTTGTATTCTTTACACGACTAAATGTAGTGTCTGCTACGTTGCACTGGGTGCACACGGGGGGGGGTGGCGGGCAGGGGGGTTAGGGGGGAGGAATTTTTTTTCCTTGGGAAACATGTCATCTTTTTGCCTCAATTTTTGGGTCACCTTTATTTTCATGTCCATTGTTGGGTAGTTTTTCTACACATGGTTTTTCACTGATGATTTTATATTTCAGGTTAAGGAATTAGGGTTGTTGACTAATCCAGGTCATTGGATTAGGGTTTTGGATGTCATTGGATCCTATATGTATATTGTATTGTAAAAAATGTATGATATGAATGAATATAGAATATGTTGGTTTTTCCGGTTTGGGTTTTTAGGGGAAAAATATCTGTGTAATGTGTGTATTTTCCATTGTATCTTTTTTGTTCTTTTATTGAAAATTTGTTTGTAGTAATAATTGTACAAGTTTAAAATCTACACATTGTTGTGTGGATATGACAATTTTATAAAATGTGATATTTTGAAAAAATTGATGTATATTTATTTTGAATCTTTTTAAAGGTTTTCAAAATAGCAAAGTGAATGTTATAATTAATTAGTTTCTGAAAGTGCAGATAAGATGTTATTAGCCTAAATCCTACTAAACTATTTCTTTCTAAGCTAGAAGTAGCATATTAGAAAAACAAAACTTACTCCAAATTATATATGATTTCAATAATTTTGTTATAGATATGCATTCTTTATTTTATTAAAATATTTATGATTTTTTTCAAATGAAACATTTCCTTGTAAATTGATTTCAACAAATTTATGAGTGAAACTCTTTCTTTACTCTTACCTCTAATAGGTCAAACATTGCATTGTTAAGGACTTGGGTATGATAGTTTTTATAGTGTTTATCTGTGATAAGTTAGTTTCTCCTTTAGCCACGAGGGATGATAAACCTAATATGTTTTTAGATAGAATGGTTGGAAAATTTATCTTCATGCATGAAGATCTCTAAAGCCATGTAGAGGTGTTATTGTTCATCTAATACTTAGCATATGGGAGAACATGGTTTGATGTATTACAAAGGCTATGTTATAATATGGGCATAATTTATGCTATAACACAATCTCATGAACATTTGTAGTTGGGTATAGTAAATATGTAAAAATTGCAAGAGATATTATTAGAATTCCTTGTTGCAAGACCTAATGCATAACAATCTAATTTAATGGCACTCATTCTAAGGTTGTTCAATGTTAAAGTGATGTCACCACCAAAGAATGATGAAAATAATGATTGTTCATAACATTTATAGAAACCTATATCAAATAATATTCACATCAAATGGGATCTCAAGGAAGAAGCTTGAGGAAGGGTTGGTAGACCATTCCCCAAGCCTAGTATTCACATTAAGGGGGAGCATAGGGAAGGTTCAATTGAACCTTCCTCAAGAATAGTATTCATGTCAATGGGGAGCTCAAGGATGGGTCATGTGACACTTCCTCAATATTGGTATTTTCATCAAGGGGGCACCCAACAGTTTCCTCAAGCTTAGTATTTTTGTCGAGGGGAATCTTGTGGAAGGGTTGGCCAACCCTTATTTATGTTGATTATTCATGTCAATGGGGAGCTCAAGAAAGGTTTGGAAAACACTAGCTAAAACCTAGTATTCTTGTTGAGGGGGATTCCTGGGAAGTTTAGTCGACCCTTCCTCATGCATAATATTCTCATGGTATTCTCAAGGAGGGGAATCTTGGGGAAGGATTTAATAACCCTTCTTCTATCCTAGTATTCTTGTTGAGGGGGATCCTGGGGAAGGGTTAGTGAACCTTTCCGTAGTATAGTATTCCTAACCATTCCTTTATCTTAGTATTATTTTTGAGGTGGATCCTAAGAAAAGGTCATATATGTGAAATTGGAGTGAAACCTGGACAGAGAATCTAGCTAGTAACAATGAACACCAAACTTGCAAAATTGAAAGAAGAATGGAGAAAGAATGAAAGAATTGTATTCCATACTATTTCACATATTCCACACTCAAAGACTGAATAATTTACAATATATATAAGCTACATGAGGAGATAACTCGCCATGGTTTATCTTCTAGAGATAATGTGGACATGCACTAACAAAAACCTGAGTAAATTTCCACCCAGTTCTAGTTAATTGGCCATGTGATCATCAATTAACTAGTTCACACAAGTGGAGTGGAGAAAATCTCATGAATGGAAATTTGTAGCACTATCCTATCCTCTTTTATGTGAATTTTTCCCTCATGGTGATTATTCCAAGGTGAGCATGAAAGACATGGTGATAATTCCAAGGTTTCCATGCAAGACTCTACTCCACTAGTCTAATCGAAGTATGATGGAGTAATGACTGAAGAGGAGGTGACACCCTTGGCTAGGGGAGAATATTCTCATCTAGGTGAGAATATCTCATAACATGGGAGACCAAGTGGCACCATCAACTTATACTATAGAACTTAGGTACAAATATACTAGGTGAGTGTGCATTAACTGCAATACAATGCACACTCTCCTCCCCCTCAAAATACAATGTTGACTAGGAATGATACTTTGCAATTGAGTTCTTCATTCCAAGAAGACCTCGCAAATGTTCAAGTTTATTCTCAACGAAGGTTTTTTGAAGATGTATATGTCTATGAAAATTTGGTGAAGTGAATGCACTAGTGAGAGTCCCTTAGCTATCCACTTGCTCCCCACAGAAGGAATAAGATAAAATTCCCATGAGTGGTTCTCAATGAGGGAATTGTATTCCTCATTCATGGTAGTTTTCCAATATGGATTCCCTTCATCCTATAAATAGGACCAAGGGTTAGATGCTATAACCATGTAGAAATGCATGGTAATTACTAGTTTTGTGGCTATTATAGCATGTGGATATCCCTCAAATTGGGATATCGTGCTTCTAGGATCGATAAGATCACCTATAAGATCACCTATAAGATCATCGCTTGTTGGTAGGGTGGATTGTTCCCATTTGGGTCTTGATTTTGGATCTATTATCGCACAATTTGTAGGTTGGGAAAATCCTAACCCAACCACCAAATGGTGACAAATTTGAGAACACCTACCCACTATCACCTTAGGTAGGTACTCCTGTCACTTTAGAGGTGAGAGAATCACCTCAAGGGGGGAAGCCCGATAACCCTAAGGGAAATGAGATGGAAAGTGAATATATGAATAAATGTCCCCCTAAAGTTAAATATAGAAGATGTGAAAAGGATTTGGAAAGAGTCTTGGTGGTAGTCAATGGATGCCAAGAGATAAGGACACTTGCAAAGAATGATGTACCTGTCTGAGACACAAGAACAAGCCGAGTATATATGTACAATGTCAGGTGGAAAAGAAAGTTAGTATTTTTTTCCCTAATTGTAGCAGTAAACAAGAATGTATATCAGAAATAAAATAAGTGTTAAAGTTGCTAAACAATTTGCTAAAAATCCAACAAACGATGCAAGAGATAAGTAAGATAAACACTAATGATACTCAGGAATGAAAGGACAAGACTTTAGAAATGAAACAAGGATATAATAAAGAGTGTTTTCATAGATATTTTGCATCGTTATGGATGTAGAAAAAAAGTTGTTATATCAGTAAATCCAACCACCAAAACTTACAAAGAGTCCACCCAATTGTTGCGGTAGGCCTAGTAGTTTAATGTGGCAAACACTTAGCAACTTTTGACGGTTGAGTAGAGAGTTATAAATGAAATTTGTTAGGGTTTATGCAGCCCTAATGGCTGTAGATAAAATTTTATAATATAATAAATAAGTACTTAACCAATTGAAACACCCTAGTGGCTATGACAAGCCTAGAACATGAAGGAAAAATTGCAATTTAAACAATTATCTCGTATTTTCACGTATCCCAATGCAACAATTTGATTTCTCCAATGCAAAATGAAAATGATTAGTTACTTAAATATTGGGTTATGGAGTCAAATAAATATTTAACTATACTATTTACTTGGGGGTGTAAACTCTCTTACACCCCAAGGCAAGTAAAGATAACTAGGAAGTGCTAGGAGGGTGTAAGCCCTTTTAGTTCTCCTAGCACTACCTTAAGAAACAAATTATTTCCAAGACAAATATTGATGAGATTAGTGGGGTTGTATGCACATATACTCCCCAATAAATCCAACTAGTCAACCTTACAACCAATAAAAGAGAGACAATAACAAGATAAAACCCTTCACCTAGAGGAAGAATTAACAAAAGAGATTTCCGCTTTACCAAGAATTATCCACCAATATGCAAGAGAAAAACTCCACAAGAGGTACCACACAACTTCCTTCCACCAATATCAAAGTAAGTCATGACAACATGTAAAGAGGGAGAGAAAATGCCCAAGAATAGTGAAAATTTCAGCCAAGTACTTCTCACAATGGGAGAGTTATGTTATGAAATGAGATTCACATGATCTCTATTTATACAAAATGTCTAAAATATAGTTTCCACTTAATTAAGGTAAACCACAAAGTAGGGGCTCAAAAACCCTTACTTTTCCCCTTTACAAATTCAAATTTCACTTTTACACATTAGAAACCCTTAAAATAAGATGACATCGCCCCCTTAAGGAAACATTTTGGCATATTTAACAAATCGTTGAGGTTGGGGATGTAACATTTTTCCTCCAAAGGAATTATCCTCATGCACTATAGTCTTTTCCCACAAGTCAATGTGATCTCTTCATAAAATGATGCCAAGTGTCAAGGAAAAATAACTCCATCACCACCAACCCCAGCCCTAAGTGACGTCAATCACCAAAGAGTAACGTTTTTCCCCTCCTATGCAAGTCGTTTGGTATGTGAGGGCTAGGAAATATCCTCCAAAGTGTGTTCTAGGCCTCCAAAGGAAAGTCATCATGATTCAACATGTGGACCCTTGGCATCCAACCTGTGGCCTTCAATCCCTATGGAAGCCCAAGATAGGCTTGTTCTCCCAAAATTGGTCATCAAACAAGGTCCTGCAAAAAAAATAGGTACGTCCTCCAAGGATATCAAGTCAAAATATCATGGCAAGTGAAAAAAACATATAATAAACAAGGCACCTAAACATGTGCATTAAAACTACCTCATCAAATTAAAAAAGTGCTCAAAGACCTTATATATTTGACCAAGTTTAGGTATGGGAGGGGTGTCATAAAAGTCCTATTGGTAGAACAAAACCCTCAAGTAGGGTTTCTCCCAAGGGTGCCCCTTCAAGGTCATGTAGTGGATGATTAAGTGGATAGGGGGTTAGAATTCATAGGTCAATGAGTTTCATGACATACAAGGGCTCATATCATCTCACTTATGGGTGCCTTTGTAGAGGGTGTACTAAACCTTAGTCTTCAATGAAACCTTTTTCCAAGCCCATTTGTTTCCATTTATTCATTAATTAATTATCCAAACACATGTGTACTCCCAACAGTGGATCAATTAGCTTGAGGGGTAGTAACACAGTTTCACTTGAAAGAAGAGGTCCATAAAGTGCCATAGGGGTAACCATCAAAGAGTTATAACACACTAGTGTTAGTCTTTCATTCAAGAACAATATTTATTATGTGTTTGTTCTTTTGAAGACCTTCAATTTTTAAGAGAAGCAGTTCATCATTCTCAAGTCCTGTCAAGGAGAGCATCTAGAAGGTTTATATTTTAGGATTTTATATTTTTCCATCCACCATCCTCCTGGACCTTCAACCCCTTATTCCCATGCAATGAGGTACATGGCCTTCTTGGGTCACTAAAGTCAAAGGGCCCAGAAGAAGGTAATGTGATGGGAATTCAATGAGAGGAAAGTAATAATTATGGTCGAGAATGGTACGATGACCCCTCAAGAGACCCCTAATTTCACCCTTCCCCAAAATTTGGCCACTTACTAGGAAATCGATGATACTCACCAAGGTGAAATAGGTTAAAAATCATAATGTCTAAGCAATAGTTCTATAATCAAAAGCATCTTCAATACAACATACTTAAATGCCTCAAATATTATGGTGATTACCTTCCATAATACATGACTTGTATTGCATGGAGCAAGACCCATGTGCTTTCCAGAAGCTAGTTGGTGTGGTGGATGTGATAACGATGGATCCAAAATGTGGTGATAGAGAAGACTTCCAGCAAGTGGAAAATGCTAGTCATGTGGTCTCTTGAAACTCCATACCTGTAACCCAAGGGCCTCGAGACATGATCTCCTTAGTTATCCCACAAAATGGGGATAACAGGATCGACATATGCATGTTAATTTAATTTTGAATTAATTTAATAAATCAAATCAGAAATATGATCTGGATGATAGTATGTATTATGTCTGAAATCCTCTTTAGGAGGAAGTCAAGAAGCATGTTCTTTTGGTGTATTTTCTCTGGGATTTTCTTTGGTATTCTCCAACATGCATTCTTCATGATCATCATTTTTCCTAAATATGACCTTTGATTTGTTCCATACTTCATTTGGAGTTGTTAATGATTCAACATGGAATAGTAATTCAAGAGAAATAGACAAGCATATAAGTCTGAAATCCATATCCTGTCTGTTGAGAAAATGAGATTTCTCATCAGTGGAATTGGGATCTGTTTTAGTTCCCATAGTGATTCGATACAAACATTTTATTTTGATAAGAATAATAATCTTTGGCTTCCATTCAAAGTGGTAGTATGGGGTTATAATCACAGTTGATGAAAAATCCATCCTCTATGGTTTCTCCAATCTTCTATATCCATAAGAGAGAGTTTTTTCTCATTTTTCCTAGCACATGTGGGATCTAAGACCATGTGAAATTGGAGTGAAAATTGCACAGGGAATCTAGCTAGCAACAATGAAAATCAAACTTGCAAAGTTGAGAGAATAATGGAGAAAGAATGAAATAATTGTATTCCACAATCAAAGAGTAAATAATTTACAATACATATAAGCTACATGAGGTGATAAATCACCATAGTTGAGATTCTAGATATCATGTGAACATGCACTAATATAAACCTGAGTAAACTACCACCCAGTCCTAGTTAATAAACCATGAAGTCATCAATTAAGTAGTTTTTGGCATAGGGGCATACCCAGGGTTCAATGCTTCAACAACACACCAACAAAACCCTAACTACCGTCCCTTTCGGAAACACCTGGAAAGCATATGAAGTCTCATCGGAGGTAGAGGCAAGGGTGGTTGCAGGACTCCAGTGTTTACAACCTTATCTGGGACATAGATATGTGATTGTAACACCTTAATAGAGCATTTGTTAGTTATAGTTCATTAGTATTCAACCTTTATTCACATCGCAGATAAACCCTAAATAAAAGAGCAGCGCAATAGTCACCCAGATCTAACACATTCAAGCACTAAGCACATCAACATAGATAATATCTAGCATTCATTCACATTATCCAACACTAAGCTATCACATAATATTCATCTAAGCATCTATCAATGAAGTACACATTAATCACATAAACAATAAGACAATCACAAAGCACAAAGCAACCACAACACATGATATACATGGTTCACCCCCTGTCTGGGGCTACGTCCACCAACTCTTCTTCTCTTTTATTGTCTTTTGTCAATCTTCTACATGCATAGAGAAATCAAATCCTACTCCAAATAGGACAGGAGATCTGCACACACTTTGCTAGATCCTCCTTCCCCGATCTAGGTCACAACACAAAGCCTTTACAGAGTCTCTTACAATCAATTGCACTTAGCTTTGCAAGTTCTCAACACAATATGCATGAAGCATTTACAACTATCAATTGCACTTAGAACAACATCACATAGATGCCTCAGTACTCTCCTAAATTACTTTGCCTAGACATCTATTTATACTTTACAAAAAGGTGATAAACATGGGTAAACCCACGGGTCGACATCCCATACCCTTTACAACAGCCCAAAACCCAAAAAGGCCCTAAAAAGGGGCCAAGATCCTGCGATCTCCACTTAAACTTGTGCTCTGTAGAAATTTTAATGCAAATTATGTATTGTCAGGATTCTCCTGATCTAACAATTATATGCCACTGTTAAATACATAATCACTTCTACAAATATTCTTGTTGAATTTAAAACATGTTTGCCAATTGAAATATCAAGAAGAAAGATAAATCGCACATAACACAGGTGCTTTTACCGGGAAATAATAAAGCTAAAAACCCCACTATCATATATTATGTATATCATAGATCATGAAACAATCTCATACACAACTCTAATCCAAGAGCTCTTAGTACAATACAATCATCTCACACTGTAATACAAAAATCAACAAATACATGTGCCAATTCTCTACCTCCAGACAACATGCCTCCTCTGTGCAATCCCTGCTAATGGAAAACCTGCAAATGATTTGAATTCCTCTTGCCTAGGTGTTGGAGCCAGAAGTCACTCCTGGATTGCTTGCAGAAGTAGAGCCCGACACCCATCAGTTTAATGTCACGATTTATTTAAAGGGGTGATCAAATGGAGAAAAACTCAGAACAATATCGTCTCAACTCAAAAACTAGGCCAGGCATGCATGGACGACTGAGGTCTTGATAAACTTCAAACAATGAGTTGCAATAAAGGGTGGGTAGGGGGAAGACTTGCGTGAGAAGGGTGCGAAGGTCTATCATAAACATCCGGTTTGTAACAGACTGGAGAAGAAAGCATCCAAACACAAAATCCCTTTACATTCAAACACAGATACCAGAGAATACAATAATGTCATGAAAAATCCTTTATCATAACAAGATTGCAACAATCCATGCGAATCCTTCGACTGTGAACTCTCTGGCATGAGATGAAACAAAGATGAAAAAAGGAGAACTGTTTGTTATAAACCAAGAAGTCTCAAACATAGAGACATAACCAAGAAACCAGAATGGTTGTTGAAACTTTACAGTCGGGAGCTCATCTCTACCATCGATATATACAAAAATGGTGAAAACGCCTTCATATACTCAAAACAACAACAGCAGCGGAATCAAGATACTGCATTGAAAGCTTTGCGTCTACATGGCTTCTGATAGTCAACCTCTGAAAGGTCATGCGACTTATGTCAGACGCAATCTAATTCTTTGACAGTTCCAACGGTGAATCGACATGCCTTTAATTCGTTGGCGGACTTTCCCATTATGGCGGAGATGATGTCTAACCACCACCAACCACTTTAATAATTGCTTCATGGGGATTGAGGACGACCTGGCCAACTCATCACTTTAGGATGTGCAGGGCCTCCCGCGCTGCCACCTGGACTAACTGAATAGCTTGAAGGACGGATATGGAGGCCAACGCGGAAGGTGGAGCTTGGCAACGGAATGATGGGATCGAACCACAGGGACGAAGCCTGAAAAGATGAGGGGGTGAGAGAGATTACAGGAAAGACACATGGCAAAAGGAATAAGCGGAGTAGGCTGGAAGATGGACGTGATGAGTGCTTTTAGTGGGAGGCTGACATGGAGGGAAAGGGACACGTGGTGGGTGGTGAGTGGATGATGAGACAGTGAAAGGGCCACCTGGACGAAAGAGTAGAGGAGGAAAGATGACACATGTTAGCAGGGGAAGGTGGTTCTGGGGGATGACATGATGGGAGAGGGGACCATAATGGCTAAACATAGAGCACTTGAGAAGGACGGGATTGTCCAAGAGCCGTTGATCCGGGTGCGTCGATCTCGGCCGTCGGAAAGCTGCGTCTGTGATTTCAAACCCCCCCCCTCCGCTTAAAGGTAGAAAGGTAGGGGGGTCTGGAATGGTCTTTATCATCGTTGATCTGGGCATACTGATTTGGATCGTTGGAGATATGCCCCCCTGATTCCGGACCCCCCCCGGATTAAAGGTAGAAAGGTAGGGGGGGTCCGGAATCCCATCTGCGCTGTTGATCCAGGCACTGTGATCCTTACCGCTCAGACTTGGTTTTCATTTAATCATGGGTGCATTAGCACCCTGAACCTAGGAAAAGTGGGTTTTAACCCATTCTTTTGCATTCTAACCCCCCTTACAAGAAATATCGCTAACATTTGGCTCCATGGGGGATAGAGTCATCCCTGTGATGCTCTAAGAACTCTTTTGCAGATTCAGTGCCTTTGTTGTTGGGCTATGGAGTCATTTATTAGTCTGAAAAACAAAAACATAAACAATATTTACAAAACAAAACAAAAAGAGCCGACTGGGGCTCACAAAAAGCATTTTTTTAAGAAATGCCCATTTACTGGGCTGCTAAAAACTTCTTTGCCTTCCAGATCTTGCAACCTGTAGCTATTGTTTGCAAATACTTCAAGGATCTTGAAAGGCCCGAACCAGAGGGCATCAAATTTACTGTGTTTTCCCTTTTCCTACCTGGGTGCATCCCATTTGAGCACCAGATCTCCCTGCTTGAATTCTTTCTTTTTGCCCTTCCTATCAAAAGCCTGCTTGATCCTCTGCTGATGATGGTAGGCTCTGTCCATGACCTGTTCTCTGATCTGCTACACTTCCACCATCTGATGAATCCTTCTGAGCACATGGTTAGGTTCTCCTTCAAAGTCTTGGATGAGATTTGCCACAGGTAAGGCAAGCTGAGTGGGGAAAACGACCTCTATTCCATAAACAAGTTGAAAAGGAGAGATTCCTAGGCACTTCTTTGTTGTCACCTGATCAACCCAAAGAGAAAATTTGAGCTTTGAGTTCCAGGCCCTTTTATTGTCCTCCATTAGCTTCTTAATGAGCTTGATCAGAATTTTATTGGAGGACTCTGCCAGTCTGTTCCCTTGAGGATAATAGAGAGTAGAGTGAATCAGTGCAATCTGGAACTGTTCACAGAAATTAACTAGAGGTTCAGACCGAAAGGGAGAGGCATTATCAGTGACAATTCTGTTGGGGAAACCAAATGTGGATATAATATCTTCTAGGAAGCTGATAATCACTTTGTGAGAAGTGCTTCTGGTGCAGACAACTCTATCCATTTGGTGAAGTAGTCAGTTGCAGTCAAAATCCATCTATGCTGGCCACTTGAGGGAGGATGAATTTCTCTGATAAAGTCCAGTCCCCACTGCTAAAAGGGTGCTGAAACTACTACAGGCTTTAATGGCAGATATTTGAGTTTTTGCTTCCCTGAGAACTTCTAGCATTTGATGCAAGCTCTAATTTCCCTGCAGACATCAGGAAATAAGGTGGGCCAGTAATACCCAACTCGGAGGATCTTGTGAGCTGTGGTTTTCCAAAAATGATGACCTCCACAGAGACCGTTATGGAAATCGAACATAACCTTCTAGGCCTACCGTGGGTCCAAACACCTCAGTAATACCCCCAGAGCGTCTTTCCAATACAAGGCTTGGTTTATGAGGCAATACCTGACAGCTTTGATATTTAAAGCTCTTGCCTTTCTTTTTTCCATCCCATCAGGAGGCCTCAATTCCTGCAAAAAATACAAGATATCCTTGTACCAGGGGCATGCTGCTAGTGGTAAAGATCTTTGGGAACTTCTATTGGATAACTCAGCTTGCTTGTTGATGAAATTGATTCCCAAGGCTCTGCAATTTGATTTAGCCAGCAGCTTGGCCAAACCCTGCCCCTTTATCAACTTAGTGGGTTTAATCTCCAGATCAAATTCTAGGATCTTGGCGATCCATTTACCTCTCCTCCCGTCTATGTCAGGTTGTATAAGGATGTCCTTCACAGAGGTTGAAGGGACATATGCAGTGATCTTTGAATGCAATACATAGACTCTGAAATCTTTGAGAGATTTTACCAAGGCATAAGCCTGCTTCTCCATGATCTCGTATCGGAGTTCTGCGTCTCTCAGTGCCTTTCTAAAGAAGGCAGTAGGTTGTTCTTGTCCTTGATCATTTTTTTGCAGTAAGACTGTTGATACTGTATCACAAGAAGCAAAAGAAAATATCAGAAAATCTTTGGAATAATCGGTACTAATTAGCACAAGTGCCTCAGTCAACGCCTTCTTTATTCAGACAAAATATTCTTTGGGCTCAGAGGTCCATTTCACTTCATTCCCCTTCTTGATCATGGTTGTGATGTGTTTCACCAACTCAGCAAAATTTGAGACAAATCTCCTTAGAAAATTGATCCTTCCCAAAAATGCTTGAACCTCTTTCTTAGATCTGGGAAGTGACAGGGCCTGAATTGCTTCTACCCTATCAGGGTCAATTCTCACTCCCTCTGCTGATACTATATGGCCTAACAACTTCCCTTCTTGCATAGAAAACAATGATTTCTTGGGATTCAGGGAAAGGCCAAACCTGCGACACTTCTAGAAAACCTTCTTCAAGTGGTAGCGGTGCTCTTTATCAGTCTTGGAAAAGACTGTTATGTCATCTAAGTAAATCACCACGAACTTATATTTTTCTCCGATGAAGGCTATGTCCATGGCTTGCTGAAATGTTTCTCCCACATTCATCAATCCGAAAGGCATCTTGGCATACATGAATGTGCCCCAAGGAGTGGTGAAGGTTGTCTTTTCTCTATCCTCAGGCATGACTGATATCTGATTATAACTAGAAAAGAAATCAATCATAGATATTCTAGATGCGTCAGTGACCTTCTGCAATATATGCTCCATATTGGGCAGGGGATAATTGTCCTTCCTTGAACTTCTATTCAGGTTCCTGAAATCGACACAGAGTCTGATTTCTCCATTCTTCTTCCTTACTGGGACCAAATTGGCCACCCAGTCGGAGTATCTCAAGGGGACAATGATTTGGGCATCTAGAAACTTCTTCACCTCTCTCTCCATGATAGGTAACAACATGGGATTTATCTATCTCAGCTTCTGCTTGAATCGCTTAGCCTCTTCTTTCAGTGGGATCTTGTGCTCAATGATTGACATGTCATATGTCTTGAAGTCTTCGTAATTCCATGCAAATAAGTCAGCAAACTCCCTCAGCAACTTAGTGTATTCAGCCCTCTGCTCCTCGGTCAAACTCCTTGACAACTTAACAAACTTGGGCTCCCCTGGTGTGCCTATGTTGCACTCATCTGTGTCAGCATCATCACCTGAAACCCTACCCTTTACTGCCACATCATTCCCATCAAACAACCTTTCTAATGGGATTAGTCCTCTCGGTATGTGGTTGCTTGGTAGCTGTATAATCTGGTGGTCAACAATTTTATTCAAAAACTCCTCAGGATGATGATCACCTTCCACGTCAGGATCCTCATCTATGTGTGACGCAGAAAATTCATCAATGGATTGGAGAAATTTTTCGATCTCCTGATCATCCTCAAATACCTTCCAATTCTTGACATTGTCTGGTACAGAGGGTCTGTATTTTATTTCAACATCGGACCCGACAGTGGGTAGCGTGGGGACTTCGAGAAGACTAGCTGTGAAAGATAAAAAGTCGGTTGGGGCATTTTCTTCCCTTGGAATGAAAGAGATGTTAAAAGTCAGGAAGAAATTATTCACGAGGTCGCATACCTCGTTCCTGTAATTCCTGAGACGAGGATGCTTGGCCTGATAAACGCTTTTGACCTGCTGGACAATCAACTCTGCATCCCCAAACACAGCCATCTCCCTTATTCCCATTTCCTTTGCAGCTCTTAATCCCAAAACCAGAGTCTCACACTCTGCCACGTTGTTGGTGAGTTCAAATTCCAACTTGTATGACAGAGATATGGTCTCTTGAGAAGGGGATATGAATACCACCTTGACACTTGCACCTATACTGGAAGAAGCCCCATCAAAGAACATCTTCCAAGTAGAAGTGGTTGGAGGGGGCATCTCTTGATTAAGAATGGGTTGCTTTCTGATTTGTAAGGGGGCCTCAGAGATCTCAGTGACCTGTAACAAGCTAGATCCTAAGTCAGTGTCAAGTGCAAAGATGGGGTGATTAGTGGGGTTTGCTTCATCATTGACAATGTAGGCTAGCTGGGCTTCTCTGTACAATCTCCTGTGTTCCCCTCCAAAGACTAGAATGGTGGCATATGTGAGATCCATCTGTAACGTCCCTCCAAGTATCTTAATCCAAGACCTTGACAACAACATGCCAAAATTGGGGGGAACATCAGCTACCACAATATCCATGACCATACTCTTCATGGGCAGCTGAAACAAAGAGACTACCAGGTCCTTGATAAATCCCAAGCATTGCACTCTCCTGGAGTCAAAAGAATAGAGTTCATGATAGGCTCGGGTGACTTCTAGTCCTAATTCTTCCATGACAGCTTTGGGCATGAGGATATGAGAGGCTCCTGAATCCATCAAACAATTGTGCAGTACTTTTTCATGTATGTTCAGGGAGGTGTATAAGGGAGGGGATGAGTCATATCTATCTTCTACCATGGGGCCTAGGATAACTGTTGGATTTTCATCTTGGAGGTTTATGAAGTCTGTGGAAAGGCCAGAGACTTCAGATTTTAAAAGGTCAGAGAAGCGTTTCTTGAATTCGCCATGTTTGATTAGTTCGGTGAGGGTCACAAGAATCCTGATCTTTTGAATCTCATGCTCGAAATTAAATGAAGATGTAAGCTTTGGGATTTCTCTAATTTCAGGAACATGATTTTGGACAATGGGAGAGAGGGGTTGGGCCTTCTTACCTTTGTGACTGTCTTCTACCTCATTAACAAGTGTCTCTTCTCTAGTCGATTGCTCCAGAGCTTTAGGTACTGCTGCCTTTTTGTAGGATCTCAGGTTATATCTGCCTCGACCACCACTATCTTTGTCTTCTTTGCTCAATTCATTTAGCTGACTTCTCATGAGAGACTCCTCATATGCTGATTGGGTCAGATGAGGGAAAGGGTGAGTGACTTATAAACAATGGATTTTAGGCTCAGGCTCGTCTGTTTCCCCTTCTTGTTCATCAGCCACAAAATTGTTCTGAAAGGGAGCCTGAATTCTTTGGTCATCCCTGTCTCTTTCTTTTTCTCTGTGCATAGTTGGAGGAGCAAAATTATTTGGCCTTCTGAAACCTGCTCTGTTCTAGGTGATCTGAGGGCCCTTGTTCATTTTTTTCCTTTCCACTTTCAATCTCTCCATCTCTTCTTTCAGAAAGTTCATCACCTAGGTCAGCTCATTCACTTGAGGGTGGGGCAGTGATGGGCTGGAAGTTGAGGCTTCCGATTTTCCCTTTCTTCTGTCTGCATCATCCTTATTCCTCAGTCTTGCAGCTGATAATATGTTGGATTCCACTTCTATAGCTGCATCCTGCATCTGAGCTAAGGAGGTGGCTCTTCTTTCTCTTAATAAAAGACAAAAATCAGGGTCAAATGCACCAGCATAGGAAATCTGAGTGGAGGCTTTAGATGGATTTACCTCTACAGGAATCTTGTTATACATCTTATTGAATATTTTGGAGAAGTCAGAGACAGAATCTCCTTCCATCTTCTTCAGAGACCCAAACTCAGTCATGTAATATATGTAATCTTTCCTATCTCCCCACTGCCTCAGGAAAACAGTATCCAGGGCTTCAATTCCAGCAATAGATCTAGGGGTGAATCCCTTGAACCACTTCCTAACTTCACCATCCAAGCTCTGAACAAATACTCTCATCCATACATCTTCATTTTCAATGTTCAGATTGTCTGCATAACTATAGAAAGCAGCCAGGTGCTCTTTTGCAGTTATGTCCCCTTCCCCAGTGAACTTGGGCATGTACTTCAAGTAGTCTCCAGCAGGGAGAGGATTCATGGGATGAGGTAGGATTAGGGAAGAATATCTAGCAGCAACTATGGAATCCATTCTAGTCGGAGGGGGATTAGCACTAGCCATAGGAATATTAGGTGGAGGAGAACTAGGAGGAGAAGGAGTGTGAATGGGAGATGTCGGAAAAGAGGTTCTCATAGGAGATGACGGGGAAAACAGAGAGACGTCTAAGGGACCTGAATGTGCAGATGCTTCTCCCTGTGCAATAGTAGTAATAAAAGGAGGGGTGGTGAAATCTCCTAAGGCCTGAGGTCTATACTGAGGCACAACTTCCAGGGAGGGGGGAGTGACAAGGATCTCTCCCTCTGATACTAGACCAGGAGGAGAAAACTCAGCAGGAACACTCCCAAACTTCAAAAAATGGGAAACCTCAGAGGAAGGACGACTAGGAAGATGAGAATAAGAAAATGGAGTTCTTACGGAAGGAGGTGGGGAAATGCCTGATTCAGAGGCGAAACTTCCGCCTTGAGGAGCCTTTCCTTTTTTGAGAATCACCTCCAAATTTTCTTCAGTTGTAACCAGAGGTAGCTGTGGGTGAGACCGCGTGTGTCTGCCATCGGAAGCCACAAATAATCCAACGAGTTCACCGTAGTGGTGTCGTCACAGTGGATTCGCTAGGTGCACAGTAGCAATCTTCAAGTTCTGATCTCTGATGCACCTTCAGAATCAGCTTAATCTTTGTCGTTCAATCCTGGGGAAAATATTCAACTTCGTCCCCGGCAACGGCGCCAGAAATGTTGGAGCCGGAAGTCACTCCTGGATTGCTTGCACGAGCAGAGCCCAATGCCCATCAGTTTAGTGTCATGATTTTTTTAAAGGGGTGATCAAATGGAGAAAAACTTAGAACAATATCGTCTCAACTCAGAAACTAGGCCAGGCATGCATGGACGAGTGAGGTCTTGATAAACTTCAAATAGTGAGTTGCAATAAAGGGTGAGTAGGGGGAAGACTTGCATGAGAAGGGTATGAAGGTATATCATAAACATCCGGTTTGTAACAGACTGGAGAAGAAAGCATATGAACGCAAAATCCTTTTACATTCAAACACAGATACCAGAGAATACAATAATATCACGACAAATCCTTTATCATAACAATATTGCAATAATCCACGCGAATCCTTCGACTGTGAACTCTCTGGCATGAGATGAAACAAAGATGAAAAAAGGAGAACTGTTTGTTATAAACCAAGAAGTCTCAAACACAGAGACATAACCAGGAAACCAGAATGGTTGTTGAAACTTTACAGTCGGGAGCTCAGCTCTACCATCGATAGATACAAAAATGGTGAAAATGCCTTCATATACTCAAAACAACAATAGCAGCGAAATCAAGATACTGCATTGAAAGCTTTGCGTCTGCATGGCTTATGACAGTCAACCTCTGAAAGGTC
Source organism: Picea glauca (assembly GCA_000966675.3). NCBI lineage: Eukaryota > Viridiplantae > Streptophyta > Pinopsida > Pinales > Pinaceae > Picea > Picea glauca. The sequence goes on from JZKD02S0263960.1 coordinate 61,778, forward strand.
GTGTGGCTTATGTTAGACGCAATCTAATTCTTTGATAGTTCCAACGGAGAATCGACGTGCCTTTAATTCGTTGCCAGACTTTCCCATTATGGCGGAGATGATGTCTAACCACCACCAACCACTTTAATAAATGCTTCATGGGGATTGAGGACGACCTGGCCAACTCAGCACTTTAGGATGTGGAGGGCCTCCCGCGCTGCCACCTGGACTAACTGAATAGCTTGAAGGACGGATATGGAGGCCAACGCAGAAGGTGGGGCTCAACAACGGAATGATGGGATCGAACCGCAGGGACGAAGCCTGAAAAGATGAGGGGGTGAGAGAGATTACAGGAAAGACACATGGAAAAAAGAATAAGAGGAGTAGGCTGGAAGATGGACGTGATGAGTGCTTTTAGTGGGAGGCCGACGTGGAGGGAAAGGGACACGTGGTGGGTGGTGAGTGGACGATGAGACAGTGAAAGGGCCACCTGGACGAAAGAGTAGAGGAGGACAGATGACACATGGCAGCAAGGGAAGGTGGTTCTGGAGGATGACATGATAGGAGAGGGGCCCATACTGGCTAAACATAGAGCACCTGAGAAGGACGGGATTGTCCAAGTGCCATTGATCTGGGTGCATCGATCTCGGTCGTCGGAAAGCTGTGTCTGCGATTTCGGACCCCCCCCTCTGCTTAAAGGTAGAAAGGCAGGGGGGGTCCAAACTGGTCTTTATCGCCGTTGATCCGAGCGTGCTAATCTGGACCGTTGGAGAGATGCGCCCCCGATTACGGACCCACCCCGACTTAAAGGTAGAAAGGCAGGGGGGTCCGGAATCCCATCTGCGCCGTTGATCCGGGCGCTGTGATCCTTACCGCTCAGACTTTGTTTTCATTTAATCATGGGCGCATTAGCACCCCAAACCTAGGACAGGTGGGTTTTAACCCATTCTTTTTCATTCTAACCCCCCTTACAAGAAATATCGCTAACACTAGGTTGTGCATTGATCATGGGCACATCCACTGTGTGTGTGATTGCACAAGTGCACTTCACTCAAATCACAACTAATATCCAAACTGTCCCTTTCACCTGCTATCTCAACTGGGTCTCCATTGGATCTGACATGCATGTAGTTAATAGTGGTAAATCCTCAGTTGCATGTGATATCATTGATTGTGAATTAATTAATAATTAATTCACTGAATTCTCACTAGTGTAATTTCAGTTACAACTAGTACAACTAAGCTTAACTCACTTAACTGAGTTAAAATACTTCACAACTCACATAACTACACTTATAACTTTATTACAACTTCAATTCACTTAGTTACAACTAATTCGAGTTCCATGTCCTACCAGTCAACCTTTGGACTCAAATTTCCCATAGTTAACTGATTTTCCTTTTCAGTTAATTATTTCAAGTAATTATGAGATAATAGATTTATATTTATTGTCCAATTTATTTAAGGGAAAAATAAATTAGACACACATTTCTTATTGACTTTTCAACACTCCCTCTCAACAAGAAAGGGATTATCCTTCACCCCAATCCTGTATCTATGGTATTCAAATTTGCTCCTGGTGAGCACCTTCATCAGAATGTCTGCATCCTGGTCTTCCATTGGAATGTACTGAGGAAACATGATCTTCTGCTGCACACAATCTCTGAGATGATGATACCGGATATCTATATGCTTATATCTATCATGAAAAACAAGATTAATCGAGAGTTTAATGAAACTATGATTATCACAATGAATCACTGTTGGATCTAATTAAGAACCAAAAAAACCAACTAAGATCTTTCTCATCTAGATAGCCTCACATGTAGCTTGACTCACTACCATGTATTCTTCTTCCTCTGAACTGAGTGCCACATATCTTTGTTTCCCACTCTACCAAGAAACAACTATAGATACGATACTAAATATCCCCCCCGATGTGCTCTTTCTGTCTGTTAGGCTTCCCACCCAATCTGCATCCGTGAAGCCATGCAACTTCACCTCATTCGTCTGTCTGTACCATAATCCATACTCAGATGTGCCCCCCGGGTATCTTAGGACATGCTTACCCACCTTCCAAAAGTGATTGCAAGGCTTAACCATTGCTTGATTTAGTTGGTTAACCGCATAGAAAATGTTCAGTCTCGTGTTCACTAGATACATTAGTGAACCCACTAACTATCGATAGACAGTAGAATCCACTACCTCCCCAGAAGTAGCATCATATTTCCTCCAATTTCCTGAAAGAGGAGTATCCATGGGTTTGCAGCCCTCCATGTGAAACTTACCTAGTATCTCCCTTGCATACTTGCCTTGAAACACAAAAATTTCACCATCTCGCTACCATATTTCCAATCCAAGGAATCAATGAAGAAGACCCATATCCTTCATCTCAAACTCCTTTGCAAGGTCCTCCTTGCATGAGTGTATCAGCTACTCATCACCAGTTAGCATTAAATCATCAACATAAAGAACAATGATTAAAAGTTTACCCTTGTAGATCCATCTAAAACCTAGAATTGATTTGTTGACTGGTCTTGGGACAATTTCCCAGGCACTATTTTTGACAATGGAGTCATACTCCTCCACAATTGCATCAACCCAAGTGGGATCCTGCACTACTTCCTGAAAGGAAGATGGTTCAGTCACAATACAGTTTCTCATGAGAGCCATGTATCCAGTAAATCAATCAGGAGACTGTCTCTGTCTACACTGTGAAGTAGGGGCTCCTACATTCTGTGCAACATCTAGTCTCAATCTATTAGCTTCCATGGTGTGATTTCTGCCATTTTTGATGGATGTCTCTGCATGAGTGGATTCCTCCCCTCCATGAACCTCCTCATGTGGAAGATCCACATCTTGAGATTGATCTTTGGGAACTAGCAGTTCCTCCTCTACATGCAATTCTAGTTCCCTCTCAAGCGAAAACCGCATGGCTTTCCCCTCATCAAATTTTATATCCTATCACATAACAGTCATCTTACTGTTATGAAAATACACATGATAATTATGGGGTGTTTTTTTGTACCCCACAAATATCCCAACTTCAACATTCGACTCTAGCTTCTTCCTGGTATTCTTGGTCACATGCACATAAACAGATGAGCCAAAAATCTTAAAATGAGAAACATCAAGTTTCTTACTAGTGAAAGATTCTTCAGGTGTACTCATGCCAAGTACTCTATGAGGACAATGGTTTTGCACATAAACCATAATGTTGCATTCTTCTTCCCACAAATGCATTGGTAGGCACTGATCATGCAACATCACTCGTGTTGCACCCACGATCGTTCTTTTCTTCCTCTCCGCAATCCCATTTTTCTGTGGGTTTTGAGGCGCTATGAGTTCTCTTCGAATTCATTCTTTGTTGCAGAAGTCTTTGAATTCGTTAGAGATGTATACTCCACCATTATCGCTTCTCAGAGCCTTCACTTACTTCCCCGACTCTTTCTCCACCAATTCTTTAAACTCACATAACTTTGAGAATGTTTGATCCTTCTTCTGCATGAAGAAGATCCAACATTTACATGAAAAGTCATCAACGAAAATAACATAATACTTATGTTTTGTTGTTGAAGCAATCGAGAATGGTCCACACATGTCTGTGTGAACTCTCTCCAGAATCACTGAAGCATGGTTCTCCTTTTCATGAAAGGTGGAATTTACATACTTCCCCATGGTGCAACCCTTGCATTGATCTAACTGAGCAAGTGTTCCCATTGGAAGTCCAATAGATATTTGTTGCATGATCTTCAAGGCTCTATGATGAAGATGGCCCAATCGTCTGTGCCATAATTCACCCTCATCTCGGCTCACCAATTTTTCTACCTTGCCCATCATGGCAGCGCAACCATCTACCTCAAGCATGTAGATATTTTTAACTTGAATTCCTATCCTCTTGAATTGACCCGTTGTTTTATGTCACAGAAAATCTTTTCCACCATTGAAAAGAACATCATAGCCTCTATCCTCCAACATTGCGATTGAGACCAAGTTTTTCTTCAGACCTGGAATATGCATAACATTTTTCAATTGGAATGGTTTACCTGACTCCCTCTAAAAGGTAATGGAACCAATTCTAGTCGCATTGTATCATCCATCGTCACCCATATCTATATTCATTTTGAGATATTTTTCCTCCAAGTCACTGAAAAGATCCTTATCTCCTGTCATGTGGAAGGAAGCGCCACTATCCAAATACCCCACTAACCCCAATTCACTTGACACCATGCATTTGATCAAGGAGAAGTCAAGTTCAAATTGTGAGGCAAGGGCCTCATTAGCTGCAGCTCCAACAACCTTCTTGTTCTTCTTCTTATGCGGACAGTTAGTAGCGAGATGCCCATGTTCGTGATAGTGAAAACACTTCACTTTGGACAAATCCAGCTTCTTGCATTTAGACTCGGATTTTGAATGGAATTTATTCCCCTTCCCTTTCCTTTCCTTAGCAGCCAAAGAACAATCATCTTCATCATCATGCTTTGATGAAGAGCCATCTATGGTGTTCCTCTTGAACTCCCCGTGCACTAGATCTTACCATATTCATTCCCAATTTGACAAATTTTCCCTTCCATTGACAAGTCTTGATAACTATGCCAACTCTTGGGAATTCCTAGGAGTGCCAAGATCACCAAATCATCATCAACGACTATCATTCCCACACTCCCCAGCTCATCCCGACATTGGACAAACTTCGTGAGATATTTTGGAATGGAGTCTCCCTTCTCCATCTTGATCTTCCTGAGTTTATCTTTGAGCACCACTTTCCTATGGTCGTTGTTGTTTTGGAATAGATCCGTCAAAGTCTTCCACATTGCATATGGTGTGGATTTCCCATGGAGGCTAGAGACAATGTGGTCTCATACTCCCTCCAATAGAATCCTCCTCACCTTTGCCGCTTTCTTTTTCCATGCATCAAGATTTGTAGCATCTGCAACATCTGGCTTAGGAAAATATTTGTCAATGAATTCCTTCAAGCCATTGTCTTCGAGTACTTCCTCCATCCTATCCTTCCAAGAAATGTAGTTTGAGATCTTCTCGAGTGCATACTCCTACCTCAAGCCATTGAAATCCATTTCGATATTGAATCAACTATAGCACCAAGAAAGTCTTTCTGCAAATTTGAATTCTATCCAATCACAAACTCAACTTCTGCAATCTCATGTGCTCTGATACCATGTAGAAATTTTAATACAAATTATGTATTTCCTAGATTCTCCTAATCTAACAATTATATGCGACTGTTAAATACATAATTGCTTCTACAAATATTCTTGCAGAATTTAAAGCATGATTGCCAATTGCAATATCAAGAAGAAAGATCAATCACACATAACATAAGTGTTTTTACCGGGAAAGCATAAAGGTAAAAACCCCACTATCATATATTATGTATATCATGCATCATGAAACAATCTCATACAAAAATCTAATCCAAGAGCTCTCAGTACAATACAATCATCTCACACAATCATACAAAAATCAACAAATACATGTGCCAATTGTCTGTCTCCAGACAGCCTGCCTCCTCTGCACAATCCTTGCTAATGGAAAACCTACAAATGATTTGAATTCCTCTTGCCTAGGCTGTGCATTGCTCATGGGCACATCCACTGTGTGCGTGATTGCATGAGTGCACTTCACTCAAATCACAACTGATAGCCAAACTATTCGTTTCACCTGTTATCTCAACTGGGTCTCCACTGGATCTGACATGCATGTAGTTAACAGTGGTAAATATTCATTTGCATGTGAGATCACTGATTGTGAATTAATTAATAATTAATTCAATGAAATCTCACTAGTGTAAGTTCAGTTACAACAAGTACAACTGAGCTTAACTCACTTAACTAAGTTAAACTACTTCACAACTCACATAACTACACTTATAACTCTGTTACAACTTCAAGTCACTTAGTTAAAACTAATTCGACTTCCATGTCCCGCCAGTCAACCTTTGAACTCGAATTTCCCATAGTTAACTGATTTTCCATTTCGGTTAATTATTTCAAGTAATTATGAGATAATAGATTAATATTTATTGTCCAATTTATTTAAGAGAAAAATAAATTAGACACACATTTCTTGTTGACTTTTCAACACGCTCCGCTTTGACAGGCTTTTGAAGTCCCAAAAATGACCAAGGATCTCCAATACTTGGTCAAAGGCCAACATGCCCCCAACACTCACTTGTGACTCGTCCCAAGCCACTTTGATTTGGGTAGCTCTGCTTCAAAATCCTCGAGCTTGACTCGAGCTGCTTCGACCTGTTGTTGTTCCAAGGCCTCCTGATCGACAAACTCTTAGATAATTTATTCGTTGACAGGTCCCTCTAAGCGTTGTTCAACTGCAGTGACTACTTGTTCCAGCTCTGGTCCATGACCTTCAATCTCTTCGAACAATTGGCACGCTACATCCTAGACTGGTTGGAGCCTCTGCATCACTTCTATGACTTTTCTCTCTATGGTGTGGACCTGTTGTTGGGAAGTGCATTGTTTCTGTGATCGCTTCAACCTTTCAACTGCTAATAGGGGATTCAACTGTGCCTATATTGTTTCTTCTTTCTGCTTCACCTCCTCGAGCTGTGACTCCAGTTCCTTTAATTCAGGGTCTTCAGTAAGTCTCTCATATGTCTGTGCACTGTGACTGCTTAGTTGTTTACATTCCAGGGCTAAAGTTCTGATCCTCTTAATTGTGCTTTGGGCAGTGATTTCTCTTTTATCTCGCACATCCTACAGAGTGCTTGGCACTGTCTGTAGCTCTAAGTCTACTATTCTTTGTTGAAGCTGTTGGATGGCTTCCGTGAGCTTTTCTACTCGATGCTCCACTGGGTCTTTTTCCTTTTGCTCTGAGCCCGTCATAGAGAAAAGTGCTTTGTCGACTGCTTCTTTGACTCTAAGCTATTCTATGAGCAACTGGTCTTTTTATTTCTTGATCTACACTCTCTCTTATTCAAACTTGCTTTGAAGATCATCCTTCTCCTTTTGTGCAAGTCGACGTTGATCTACCATTTCCTCTTGTTTTTGTTTCAAATCCATTGTGGCCTATTATTTCTCTTCTTGCGCTCGACGAAGGTGAGCTTCGGTCGCACCAGTTAGTCTGGGGATTTGGGCAGGCTCATCTCCCAACTCTTGTTCTTCTAATGGCAGGGGTGCAGTGGAAATTGTGCAGCTAGAGTGAAGGGCCTATTGTACCCCTCTGAGTTCTTCCTCAATTTTATCATACATGGCTTCTTTCTTGGCTTCACTTTTCTGCATAATCTCTTGTGAAGCATCTAATATGGTTGTGATGATGAAGTCAAAGTCATCGACCGTGATCACAGTCTGTATCTTAGTCAAGGTAGCTATGGATTTATTTTGGGAAGAAGGTTTCGTGGGAGAAACTTTCATTTTCTTAGGGGGATCAGTCTCATCCACAGGATCCCCAAGTGGTGTTACTTCACCTTTCTTTTATTGTTATTCTTTTCCATTGATCTCTTATTGATATACTTCATCATCACCTTCTCGGCTAGGTGACTCTAAGGAAGTTTCTTCCGATGTGCTACTTAGGTTTTTTACCTCTTCAGTCTTCTTTCTTATACTAGGTCCAGGTGTATCCTTCTCTTTGTTAGTGGTCTCCGAGCTGCCAATTAGTTCAGGGTCAGACAATTTTTTGGGGTCAGTAGGGATAAGAAGCTCTACAGACTAGTCCTTGGTTATCTCTTCGAGGTCCTACTCTATGAGCTTGTAGTATCATTGAAGCTCTTCTTTATGCTCATCTGTGTGTGTGGTGATATAAATGAAGTTCCAATCTACACGAAACTTCATGAGGAGTCTGAACTGGTGTAGGGTGTTCGGCATCATGCGAGGGACAACTCCAATAGCCCTCTTCAACTAGAGATAGTACGTGTGAAATAACGTGTTCATCTGCCATTGTTTTCCCATATCGCTCGAGTACCTCGAGAAAAATTCGCAGTGAGTGGCTCAAACGAATCAATGTCAGAGAAGGTCACACCTTCTGACATCTCCCAAGTAGTAAACGTGATGAGGATCAGGAGCCAGCTAAAGTGGAACTCATAGCCCTAATCCTGAGCTTCACGACAATATAACTCTAACTGGTTGACCAAGTGCCTCACCCAGTTCATCTGGAGTCCATCTACACACTTCCTGGCGAGGTCAACAATGAATCCTGTCACCTGTGTAGGTTTTTTCTTCCTCACTATCTTTCCTACGATCAACTGGAAGGCCAGGCGCACTACACCATTCTAGATGGAAGATACCTTGTAGCCTCGCATCCCCTTTTCTACATCACCATACGTATCTTTAATTCTCTATTCCAGGGCGCGGTCTGAAGCCTTCCTGGGTAGAAATCTTGTGGATCGGGTCCTTACATGCTCAATCTGGTGATCCTATGGATCAACATCGGATCGACTATGATGCATCTATCTAGCCATAGATAGCCTCCATGGTAACATGACAACAGGAGCTTCACACATGCGTTAACCTCCTGGTGTTTACCAAAATGTGGAATCTTCATCACATTCAAGATGTTGGACTGCACGAGGTTCATATTCCATGGTTGGGGGATTATCTTTGAGTTCTTTCCCTTTGTCTTAGTCAGATACCTATGCGGAGGGAGAATATTGTGATTCTTGCGGTCCCTTAGGTTGAAGTCATTGAACTTCAACATCGCGATATTATCCTTCTATGCTCTAACTGCACGTATCCCCTTCGAGAGGTACGCAGTAACCAGGGTGTAATCAAAGTCTCCCAAGACACTGTCATGACTCACCACACTAGCCAGAGGTGGGATGTAGTTGAGTAGGATAGTTGGGATTAGCTTCACGTTTTCCAAGTCATCTCGATGCTTGGTTCTCTTCTTTGTTGTATCTCGGGATGGTCTGGATCCACAAGCATTCAACAGGGAGGCTTGCACTCCTCGCGTCAATGAGGCCTGAATTACTGCAGAAATCACTTTCTTAGCCATCAGGTCAATTAGAACTTCTTCAAATCATTTCTCCACAACCCTGAGTTCATCCGACATACACGCTCAAGATCGGATAACTCAAGTCAATAACTGAATGCATAATGCAATAGAACATGTGTCAATCTCAGTAAACAACGCGATAGTAATGAGTTCTCTCGGATACAATTCACAAAAGTGTTCTCGATGCAACAATCGATGAAATAAGTAGACAACGATGTAACGGATCACTCCAACGGACAAGAGGCCTTCATCAATGCAGTTCGGTCCATTGTGGCGCGGTCCCAATGGTTCGATGGTGAGATTTCTGGTCATAAATTTTGTTCTAACCATTTGGTTAATGGTCATAATGCCTTCAACAATTATATTACTTTTCCATGGAGAAGTGCCATGTTGCATTGTTCTGATACCCCAACAAAGTTCCAGTTTTGCAAATTTTCTTTCTGCGAAGTTCCCTCTAGAACCTTCTGTAACTTTTCGATCTTTGCTCTCTTCTTACTAAGCTTTCTATCCTTCTTCCCTGTGATCTTCATCTTGATGTTCCTCTTTCCACTTTGATTCTTGTCTCCTTTTGGCATAGTAACTTCGCTTTGTTGAGATTATTTCATAGGTTTCAAGGGAAATACTTCTTCTTTGTCTGGCGTAGATGCTTCACTCTTCAGTGAGTCTTCGTGTGTTCTTTCAACTTTGACATCCAATTTTCTAGTTCTGAACAAATTTGATCTTCTTCGATCAAGTGCGCTATCTTCCTAGTCATGAAATTTTTTAATTCTTTCTTCTTTTGTTCTAGGGAATCCGCTTCTTTTCTTCTGGTCTGATCTTTCTCCATACATGTTTTTCCTAGTAACATAGAAAATGGGGTGTTGTTCTCAATGAATTTAAAAACCTCAAAATATTCCTCTGTCGAAGTTCCATGAGCACTCATAGATATCTGGGTGAGTCTTCCACATAGGTTTATGATCTTTCCTCTAAATAATCCTATTCCTCCTAATGAAGGACTCATAGCAGGCTTTCCTAAAATTTCCCAAGTTATTTATGTCATGATATTCACCTATGTTTCCTCATCCAGAACAAAGTCAATGTCGAAGTCACCTATTCTTATTTCTATGTGCTCTTTTTATTTGAAGATCTCGGATAAGTTGACATTATTTTGATCATTCAAGGTTTCTTTCATCTGTAGCAATACATTCTCTGATTCTTTCTAGGGTTCTGCCATGGTCTTAGTTTCTTGACCTTCCTTAGGGTTTTCTTGTCTCATATTCATTTTTTCAACCTTAGCAATCATTCTAGGGAAATCCAAAACTTTATGGTCCATATATTTACAACAGAGGCAACTAGGTCTTCTACCAGGGAATTCCTTAGCAAGATGCCCCTGTCTTCTGCAACTGTAACAAAGGGTTAATCCTCGCTTTCTTTTAAATGATCCCAAAACTTTCCTGTACTGTGCACTAGGATCATAGTAGCTAACCTACAAAAATTTATTTCTAGGATTCTGCATCCATTTGTTAGTCCAAACATTCTTTCTATGCATAGGAATAACATATCTTTCACTAGTCTTATCAGATCTACTCATATCAAATCTTCCTTCTTCTAAATGTGCTCTACTTTTCAAGCTAGGACAAAATTTATCAAACATACCTAGATCCATACTTTTGAAAAAAAAAAATTCACTTATCTTACCTTTAACAAAGAATAAACATTTCAGATCTTACCACTTTAATAAAAAATTATCACTTTTACCTTTGTCAGAGCACAAATCTTTCATATCTTACCTCTTTTCTTCAGATCAGACTTTTTTTCATAGCATAGAGCTTCATAAGTTAAGTATAATATTGCACACTAGGGCAACAAAGCTATTCATAGATCTTTCTTTTCTTCAGTTCACAGTTTTAGGTGAGATCTTCGCACAGAGCTTCTTCAAAGATCTTTGCACAAAGCTTCTTCTTCCTCAATTCCCAACAATCACGGTTTTAGGTCCTGGAAAAGAAACCATTTGTTCGCATAGGGGTAGACCCAAGGTTGAATGCTTCAACAACGTACCAAAAAAACCCTAACTACCGGCCCTTTCAACAACACCTGCGAAGCAAATGAAGTCTCACCCGAGGTAGAGGTAGGGGTGGTTGCAGGAATCTAGTGTCTACAACCTTAACTGGGACACAGATCTGTGATTATAACACCTTAACATAGTATTTAGCAGTTATAGTTCATTAGTATTCATCCTTTATTCACAGTGCAGATAAACCCTAAATAACAGAGTAATGCAGTATTCACCCAGATCTAACACATTCAAGCACTAAGCACATCAACATAGATCAGATCTAGCATTCATTCACATTATCCATCACTAAGCTATCATATCAGATTCATCTAAGCATTTATCAGTGCACTAATCATTAATAACATAAACAATAAGACAACCATAAAGCACACAACAACCACAACACAAGATATACATGGTTCACCCCCTGCCCGGGGCTACGTCCACCAACTCTTCTTCTCCTTTATTGTCTTCTGTCAATACTCTACATGCACAAAGCAATCAGATCCTACTCCACATAGGACAGGAGATCTATGTGCACTTCACTGGATCCTCCTTCCCTGATCTAGGTCACAACACAAATCCTTTACACAATCTCTTACAATCACTTGCACTTACCTTTGCAAGTTCTCAACACAATATGCATGAATCATTTACAACTATCACTTGCACTTAGCACAACATCACATATATGCCTTTGTACTCTCCTAACTTACTCCACCTAGACATCTATTTATACTTTAAAAAAGGCCCTAAACATGGGTAAACCCACGGGCTGACATCCCATACCTGTTACATAAGACCAAAACCCAAAAAGGCCCTAAAAGGGGGCCGAGATCCCACGATCTCCGCTTCGACAGGCTGTCGAAGTCCCAAAATTGACCAAGGATCTCCAATACTTGGTCAAGGGCCAACAATAGTTCACAAAAGTGGAGTGGAGAGAATATCATGCATTCACATGTGTAATTCTTTCCTATCCTCATGCATGTGAAATGTTCCCTCCTGGTGACGATTCCAAGGTGATCATGCAACACTTGGTGACAATTCCAAGATTTCCATGCAAGAATCAACTCCATTAATCTAACTGAAGTACAACTGAATAATGACTGAAGAGGAGGTGGCACGCTTGACTAGGGTAAAATATTCTCATGTAGGGGAGAATATCTCATATCATGGGAGACCAGGTGGTTCCCTCAAATTATACCATAGAACATAGGAACAAATATACTAGGTGAGTGTGAATTATCTCCAATAATATAACCCTTCCTAAGGCCTAGTATTCTCTTATCAATCCCTTTTTTCCAAAATGAAATATATGCTTCTAATCCTTTATTTATTTATTTTACCTATATATTTTACAGTTGAGGTTACCCTCTAGATAAGTCTAGATAACCATCAAGTAACTAATGCGACACATTAACAGGAAGTGATCACTTCTCATCTCAAACCACGACTTTATATTGCATAACTATTGTGCCATCAATGAGCTAGAGTTTGAAGTATTGGCATCCTTTAATACACATTATCTTGTAGTTATCATCTAATAGGTGTGAATCCACAAATATCTTGAAGTCAAAAAATTCATCAATCAGATATGGGATGAAATAATTGTGATCCTCACATGTTCTATAATGATCCATCACTATGAAAATATGGTTTTTTACCTTGTTTGAGATAACGACCTCCTATAAGTTCCATTTATATCTTCATGTTTGTGTTTTTAACACCTTTATTTGGCACCATAGGCCAAGGTGGATGAAGAATATCAAAATATACTATCAAATCGCAAAGATTTTTCTCACAAATAATTTAATTAGCAAAAGGATATTCACATAATAATTCAAATTTTTGGAAAGCATAATAATTCACAAGAACATCTGGTTTATGAAATCCAAAATGTTTGGATGAATATCATTCATGGATCTTCTCTTTATTTTTTGCATGCCATGCAACCTATGGTTAGTTGGATCTTATATTCGTTTTTTGCATGCCATGCAACCTATGGTTGGATAGACCTTATCTTCATTTTTTGCATGCCATGCAACCTATTGTTGGCTCCTTAAAAATCTATAACTATGACAATCAAAGACAATGAATGGAGGTCCATACAAAAGTATCCTTATGCTTGTGATTTGTAGCAAGGATCCTTATTCTTGAGTGAATACCATTGCTGAATGTTGGGTATCATCATTAGTGTGATATGATCTTAGGTGAGGACTATTATCCAGTCACTTGGTTATCTTGTCGTGGTATGGTTTCATATCGTGCTTGTTTGATTGAGGTGGACTTAGGACTGAGGAGGATAACACTGGGTCTTGGAGCTAGGATTACAATGGTGAATCTCAATGTAATCATCATTTTTGTTACTCTCTTTCAATAAATAAAGATATATCTTCTTTTTCCCTCAATTAGTTTTGTTTATAGATATCTTTTGCATTTGTTAATGAGGTTTTGTGGATCTAAATTTCTCGAGACTATTAGATTAAGACTTTAATAAAACAATTTTCTATTTATCATTTTATGAAAGAATGTGAAAGGCATTTTTTGTTGGATGATTTTGTAGTTTGGTGGTGAATTAGCGAGGTCAAGTGAAAACCATTAAATATGTTGGATAAACATCAAGAATCATGTATGTCCTTTTTTCCTTCTCATATTTTCTTTTTAAAATGCATGTTTGTATTGGGAGAAAGTAAGACATTATATATCCCTCTTTCTATCATTGAATTTCACGCATTCGGTGGGGATTTTGACTGCTTATACATAGGTATATTATCCCATAACTGTGGGAGGAGGAAGACAACTTCAACAATTTAAAACACTCCCCTTTCTCTTAAAAGGGATGTAAATGTAAACACAAGAATTTTTGTTATCACCCACACAATTATCCATTTATAGAAATAATATTGGTGGAAATTTTCTATTTGACCTAACACCATTTGTATTATCAACACTTACCTTAGGTACTTGCATATCATATTGCTTGTAGTATAAATTTTTCTCATAAGATTTGGCTTCTATATATCATTATGTAATGGCTGGTTTTATGTTCCCATATTATACAAAAAATACCGATATTGATCCATCATTGGTTTTTCAAGATCCTTGAGGCATTCAGCTAATGAAGTCATAGTGACATTTGAACCCATCCCTAGAAAGGAAAGGCTAAAATGGTCAAAGCCTCCAATCTTTTGTCCATGTGTAAGCATGTCAATCAAAGAAAATGGGAGATTCATGGCACCACTAATATCCTTTTCCTTATTACCCAACCTTAGTATAGAAGTATTTTCCTTGTCCATCTTATCATGCACAATGCTCAAGTAAGTGCTAGGATTGTTCTCTGAATTTGATCTGTGGGCATAGTACACATTGTGAAAAATTGTAAAATAGTTATTATGGTCCATTTGAATTATCCACATTTTTTATTCTTTTGTTGGATCAATTCTGGTCTTATGTTTGTTAGTGATGAGTCACAATAATTACACCTTGAAATAATTTTTTCTTTGTGATTGCAACATATCGAGAATGATTTCTCATAATTGTGTAAAATGGGATTGTGACATTGGATGGAGAC
>JZKD02S0263960.1:76336-88119 GCA_000966675.3 Picea glauca
AAAAGGGGTTGAGATTTTGGGTAGAAGGTTAAAAGTTAAATCTTAAGGGTCATTTTCTGCGTATAAGTTTAGAGCCCTAGCTTATTAGTCTGTAGGGTAGAATACCCAACAACAACCCCCGATCTCCAATTTGCCGATATGCTCCCTTTACGTGCCTTAGCCCCTCCTAGCTAGGCCCTGGTCCATGTGACCTCCCTTTCATATGATCGCAGTCCTATATTCCTTTCGGGACTTCGGGGTTTCAATTACTGAAATGCATTTGTCCTCAGGATCCACGATCCTCTGAATCCTGATATGCTCCAACTTTCGCTAGTTTCCTGGGCTAGACTTTGGGTCCATACGACCTCCCTTTATATGACCACATTCATACCACCTATCGGGGTTTCGGACTTTCCAATGCCTAAATGCGTAAACACTTTGTCCACGGGATTCCCGATATCCTGATGCGTGATATCCTGATGTGGCTCTCCTATAGGTGCCTTTCCCGAAGGCCTTAGCTCACTGCCACACGTCCTCTCAAGACGGATGGTCCTGATCATCTCTCGTTGTTCGTGACTTCAAATGTCCCAGACGCCTTGTCCTCAGGACTTACGAAATGTCGATCCTCAATGCACCGATTTGGCTTCCTATCGGGACCTTCCCCGATAATATGGATCTCCGCCACGCGTCTCCACAAACGGACGGCTCAGATTCAATCTTGGTATTTCTTCATGGAAAATTCTTGATCTCCTGTCGTCGTGACTCCCGATATCGCGAACGTCAATATCCCGATACCTGTCGGGAATTATGCCTGGCGTGAGAAGGGTTAAACCCCATGCACCTCCTGTCTGATCCAACAGATGACGGGATTTCTGAAAGAGATCCAACGGCTCACGATCTCCCCCTTCTGTGCACTTCTCTTGTGTGCCTCCTGAATGTAGAACTTCAATGGTCCAGATTTCTTCAGGCGATCCAACAGCTGATGCTGCTCCTCCCGAGCGTTGGCACTTTCTTCCTACACTTGCAAGAATTCCAAGTTTCCCAAAGGCCTCAACCTTTGTCTTCTTTCTCCTCTGTGAACTCCTTTACTTTGAGTTCTCTCGCACATTCTCCTTGATGTTGTTCCTCCTGAGATTTTCTTCAAATCCTTGAAGATTTGACCTCTACACTCCTGTAGAGTCTTTTCACACTTAAGTGCTATCTCTTTTGATATTTCCCAAGTACTCAGACCCCTAAGGTATTTTATCCTTATTCCTTTCTCCTACAGATGGAGAATACTTGGATTCCCTCCTGGCTATCCTTCTACTCAAGAAACCTCTTGCTGAGCCTACCAGGGTGTTCAGCAACCCTGTGAAGATCCCTCAGTGGACTCTTCTTCAACTTACAGAACTCAAAGAGTTCTCCTCTCCCTCTGTGCTTGTCTGCACGTTTACTCAATGCCCACATGGTAGAGTATCTTCTCATAGAAAGTTCAACAGTTCTATCCTCTGTGCACTTCTTGGCACTTGCTCAATGCCCACCTGGCAGAGCTCTCATAATCCTCAGTGATTTTGGTTCTTCTTTCTGAAC
The DNA here is from genome assembly GCA_000966675.3 of Picea glauca. Taxonomy (NCBI): domain Eukaryota; kingdom Viridiplantae; phylum Streptophyta; class Pinopsida; order Pinales; family Pinaceae; genus Picea; species Picea glauca. The sequence continues at coordinate 77,885 of JZKD02S0263960.1, forward strand.
TCACAGTAGAGTTCTTCCTCCAACTTCACCTTATGCCTGTGCTCAATGCCCACCTAGCAGAGCTTCATAGAATCCTCAGTGATTTTGTCTACAACTGTGTCTCTCCTACACAGCCTTTCCTCCTGAGGTGTTCAACAACCTCAAAGGTCTTCCTCTCCTGAGTTGTTGAATCCAGTTCCTGTGCCACAACACGTCTTTGTCTGACTCTGCAGCGTTCAGAAGTGCATCCTCTATGCACGACTCTCAAAACCTGCAACGTTCTGTCACACCCTCCTGGTGTGAAGCCTCAAAGACCTTCACCTGAAATCAAAACAACCTGCAAATGTACAACCACATAATACATTCACAACATATGAAGAACACTCATAGACATCCACATAACACAGAAATACATGCAGGAAAAATTGCTTCTATTTATATTAAAAATGGCAAATGCCTATATTTTACAAGGTGTTCTTGAGCTCTCTCTTCTGCTTTCTACTCGCAGGACTCTACTCCACTCTACAACTCCTTCTTACACAAAATGAGATCGTAAGTCTCTTTTACCTGAGGGGGCTCTTTGAGCGCTTCCCTCCAACCTACCTACCCTATTCAATTGCATTGAATAGCTGTCTAGTCCAACATCTGGATCTAGATCTCATCCTTACAACTATTAAAGGCCGATCTTATCTACAGCCTACGCAAAGGCACTACTTCCCGAATCAACATCCTAAGCAATTCAATTACATTCAATACATATTTAAATGAGGTTGCGCCTCTCTTCAGCATCAGATGCGTGCGCTTGATGTGGCTAGTTGGCTGGCTGGCTGACGTGGAGAGATGCTCCTGCATCACACATGTAATGGTTTTTTGTCATTTGTACGACACCTAAAATAGATTTTTCAGGTTTCAACATACATTTATTTATACACAAAGTTTGGAATCTCTACATAATCCAAATTCTCTTCTTGTAAACAAATTGTAAATGAATTTTGAATTCTATATGTGTGGAATTCTTTGAATAAGTTCTTATATTGTACTAATATTTCTTCAGTGGATTTTGTTGTAATGGATAAGTGCAATGTCAAATTTTGATTGGGAAGAAAATTTGAGTACCATTTCTAGGTTAAATGAGGCATATGATGATGGTAAATGTTATTTCCCTTGCAATATATTCAAGGGAATGAAAACAAGAAGAACTAAAAAAGAATCAACTATAAAACATTTTTACAAGTTTGAGAACATTGAAGGGGGGAATGATTATCACCCCATTGGTAAGTTATTCATGATATGTTTTTATTATCGTCATAAAAAATTATATCACTTTAATATTTGATATGTAAGATAAATGTATTTAATTCTTTGTAATTTTTATAATACCCATAGTTCGATCCCTCGATTAGAAATGTAAATATATATATGATGAATGGTTGAGGGAAATATGGTGTAATATGTATTTGTACATTCATAATAATTAAAATAAACATCATTGGCTATAGATTGTGAAGGACAAGAACAAGGGGGCCTATGCTTCCACAAGAGAGGAGGGAAAGGGGTCTCAGGGGGCTCAAAGGGGGCCAAACAAAAATAATAATATTTTATTCCTAAAATTGTGTACTTTACGTTATGTTATCCTATGTCATGTTAACCTTGGAATTAGTTTCCAAGTGAGATATGCGATCTTAATAGGAATCCACATGGTGCATTATTAGCATGCAAATATATGCCAAAGTTTAGAAGCATGAAAAGGGTATCATGTCATTATTCCTAGAGAAGATTGGATATCAGAGCCTATGTGTGGGTTGAATGTTTTCTTCTATGACTATAATGAATAATTATGCATATGATAAAATATGGAAGATGCTACCATGAAACATCAAGAAATGGTTATTGTTATACCCTAGCCTAGGGATAATTAAGGATATTATGTCTCGAGGCCCACAGGTCCTAGACATGGAGTAACGAGAGCCATATTGACTTCAGCCTGGCCCTGGAGGGCCCATCCTTCTTCTTCTTCAGCACCTCCACCTTGTCTGCAACAAAAAAATCCATCCCATTAGCCTGGTCCTTCAGCAACAGTGGGTCTTGATCCATGAGGTAATGAGTCCAAGTATCATGGTATGTGTCACTCTAATTCTCAAAAAAATTGAATACGTTCATTTAATTATTTTTACTTCTAACGTGTGCTTGGACCTTATGCCTTTCCACTTGTCCACACCTATGGGGAATAAAATGATTCCCTAATAAGATGGTTCCCATAGGGTTTGATTTTCCACTGGGGGGGTTCATGAAAGGTCATCATCCGTTCCCACCATACTTACCAATTTTCATCTTTTTCCCTCTCATCCATCCCATACATTAGTTTGGGCATTGGGTTTTCCAAGCTAGAAAAGGGTTGTACCTTACCTTGTGGGAAGAAAGGAATAAAGTCATAGAGGGTAAAAGTAGATGGAAAGAGATAAATCCAAAAGAATGAAACCTTCAGATGCTTCACCCAGGGATCCCTGAGAAAGCAATAAAAGGCTTCTCAACAAGAAACAAAGGGACCCATAAAAATAATAAAATCAAGACCTAGTTGGAGGATATGGGCTCTCATCACGAGCCAGCCTATTAGGTCCATGGGAATGTAGCGATATGACATTACCATTCAACTGGTCACCACACCAGGGTAGTGGCTCTTGGTGGCATAGCCAAGAGAAAAGGGGTCTCATCACAATCCAACCCTCTCACCTCCATAAAATGTTTGTGGGTAACATTTTCACCACTAGTCACCATGCCAGGGAAGTGTCCCCTAACTAGTCTCTTGAAATAAAAAGAAATAAGATAAAAAGATAAAAGGCATGAATGAGGTTGGAAAAATTTTCATCAATGACAAGCTGCAACTCACCCTCTTCAAAGGCACCCATAGGTAAGCCATACATTCTCCTATCATCACTGCACCCATTGCTCAGACATACCTTACCACCTCACCCACTTACGTGGCCTCGATATTTCTTCACTCGGAAACATCCCACATCCAATGAGGACTAGCCCAATATGAAATCCTAATGTCCCCTCCAAACTTGTATTGTAGAATAGCATAACGTCTTTGAGCACTTGTCTGGGAAAGGGGGTTTCATGCACATGTTTAAATAACTTGATTATTAGATGTAATGGACATTACTATGATCCCTGTAACTTATGATCCCATGGAGGGCGTAATTATTGTTTCTTCAAGGCCACACCTGAAAGACAGGTACACATGAGGAGATGATTAGTTTAGACCTCCATAGGGATAAAATCCCACCAGATGGATGTTGAGACCCCAACTAGGGGTAGAGATAGATTAAAGGTTTGTACCAGAGAGAGAGGAGGACATTCCACCAAAGACATATTGGAAATCATGAAACCAGGGGGGTATTTACATTATCACTATGACCCATGACATCACCCATGTGACCCATGATGTCACCCAACATTTTGGACACTTTGGAGGCAATTATGTGCCAGGTGGCACGTGTGGTTTGATCCAGAGGCCCTAGGAGGCCTAACGTTTTTCTCATGGAGGACAATGTTTCCCTAAGAAAGCCTAACTTCACCCTAAAAGGGAATGATGTCACCTTTTCTTCTTGATTTAGGGTTTATTTATGTCATTTAATGTAAAAACTGGATAGTACATGTAAACTGGCCATGTCATCCTTTTTGACCTAATTCTGGTCATTGAAACTATATAAATAAGGATTTTTGCCCTTTTATTTTTCATCATATTTCACTCACACTTGGTGAGGTCTGAAATTTTCACCCTAATTAGGGTTTATTGGCTGAAATTTTAGGTGCACTTGTTGAAGGAGGCTAATTTTCGACTATTTTGGCAATTTTCTTGGTGGAAGTGTTCAACTAGGATTTTTGCTTGATGATTCTTGATGAATGTAAGTAATATTTTTTCAATTATTCATCATTGAATGGTTATGGTTATGTTTATATTGCATTTACATTAATATTATGAAATTTTTGGCTTAAAACCCTAGGAAGCCAAGAACATGTTATTGTCCTTGATTTAAGAGCTTTCACCTACTAGATTTTGCCAAGAAGTCGATTTTTTGAAGCTTTTGCTAAGAGCCTTGCCATTGCAACACCATAGCACATTTTCTTCATCCAAGACGCCATTTTCTTCATATTTGAGCTAAATAAGGAGGAAAACTACTAGTGCCTAGGGTTACCTACACCCTAGTAGCTATTTCCCCCCTAGGGTTTGGTAGTTGAAGCCTTGGGTTACCAACACTTGAACTATTAGCCTCTTGTCTTTAGTTCTCTTACTATCATATTTTACTTCAAGATTTTATGCCACTTAATGGAATCCATTTTCCCTAAAGGCGCTAATCTAAGACTTTCCATTGAGTGATTGACACAAAACAACTATCAAAACCTATACCTTAAGCCTTCTACTAACCACTTCTAACATTAGAATAGCCTAATTTACTAACTTTGTTGTTGTTGTTACTAAAGTAAGCTACAAACACATTTTGCAGCACTAAAATCATCTAAAAGAAATTCAAAAAGTTGATTAATTCACTACTTTACTTGCTTCAGACAAATGATAGCATTTTGATGTTAATGATTGATTATTCTTTGTCATTTTGAAGCTATTTGAGGCACTTATTGTGAGGTTATTGTCTTATAAATATTCCTTCTATAAATTTCTGTTTACTTCACCATTATATCAACCATTTATTTTATTGATAAAGTTAGTGGTTTTATGAAGTACTAAAAACAAGTTGTACTTGCGAGAGATATATTTTCTTTTTGCTCGGTTCCAAGAAGGTACACCTCGATACTTCACTACTTCATTGGTTAAAACCATGGAACTTTCTGATCAGTGGTGGCTTGTGAGAGGGTACCTTTTCATAGAAATTTTAACCCTACCTTCTCAAATCCCTAGGTCACCGGGGATGTCTCCCCTGGGCCATCAACCCTAAATAGAAAGAGGCATCCTATTGAGGTGACAGTGATAGTATAACCTCCAGTTACGTCAATTTTCTTTCCTTTAACATTTCCTTTGATAAAATTACAAATTGTGCGATAATATTTTGGCATCGTTGTCAGGGAATACTGAGTCAATTCTCCTCAAGAACACACATCTCAGTAAGAATTTCCTCAAAATCCTTTACTTTTCAAGCTTACTTGGAGACTCCACTGAGGGTGATCCCCTCATCCCTTTGATAATTTAAGGAAATTATTTGGCGACTCCACTAATGACAAAGACAACCGTGATTTCTCAATGGGACCCGAGAAATTTCAAACGCCTAGACATGAGTAAAATCTCAGAATACCCTAGGAAAGTTCCACCCAGATATGAAAAATGGCTCCAAATATTCACTGGTAGTGATGAGGAAAACACTGAAGACCATATGAGTAAATTTTGGGCCTTCTTTCAACTCCATCCTATTAGTGATTATGCTGAATATTTTCTCTACCACTCTTCATGATAAGGCCCGGAGATGGTATAATAACCTCCCCAATGCTAGTGTCATAGATATGGATAAATTGGAGGAAGTATTCCTCAAAATATGGAGTATTAAGATGAATCCCAACATATTGCTAATGAAACTTAATGGCCTCACAAAGGATGAGAATGAAACTTTCCAAGAATTCCATGATAAATTCGAGATGATAGTACAACAGATCCATGGAATGAACCATCATCCTTCGAGTAGATTCCTCACCTTTCTCTACACCAAGGCATTCTTTGGGCAATTGAAATTTTTCCTCAATATAATGAAGCCAAGGACAATCCAAGAAGCTTTTGACATAGCCACAAAAGTAGAAGCCAAAATCCCCTCATCCAAAGAAGAACAATCCTTTGTTCTAGAAGCCAAGGCTTGTAAGCCCAAAGACACCCCATATATTCCCAAGGGATTACCCTCCCTCGAAACATATATTGAAGAAAATATGAAATATTTAGAACAAGACATCAATCAACAAGAAGTTGAGGAAAGGGTCCTAATGAGGTTTTCCAATCCCATGAGAAGGGACATGGGATTAATCATTCTTCTTCCAAGGAGGATGAAGACGTGGTTGAAGAGAAAGAACCTGAAAATGTCCAACACGATGATGAAGCATTGATGTTTTCTCCTCCCTCTTATGAAACCATCCAAAATTCTATTCTTCCTGCACAAGAAGAAGAGGATGAGGTTAGTCACTTTCATTTTGAGGATTTTGATGATACCTTGTTTTATGATTCATAGAGTGAAGGAGAAATGGAATACTCGGGCAAGGTAGATCCTCCTTGTTGTACAATTGAAGATGTAGGGGAAAGTCATGAGGATGGAACGATTGTGCATGTTGTTTCATTGAATGAAGTCCTCCAAGTCCTCAAAACTCTTGCACAAGAAGAAATAAACACGGTGAGTTACCTTCCTTTCCAAGATTTTGATGATTCTTTGTTTTATGATTTGGAAATAGAATAGGTACTATAAGAGCCCTTGAATGCCTTAACCCCTTCATGTTATGATGAAGAAAACTACTTGGTTAATAATATTTATGAGTTCATACATGTTGGGAGATGTAAGTGGGATGTAGTTGGTTATGATATGGATACCACTTACAACATTGAGAATAATTTCCAAGTATTTCCTTTACAATTATCACAACAGGTTACTCCTAATATTGACATTGGGAAACAAGGAGATGATATAATTACATATACTTTCCAAACAACTAAGGATGACCTACTTATATATTATCCTAATGATTTTTTATCATACCTTGAGAATTTTGATGACTACTCGTTTGACAATTCAGATTTATTCTATGAAGAAAATTATCAACCATCATTGTTCTTAGATCTTGATAAGAGTGAAGAAGTTGCTTGCCTGAAGCACGGTACTTGTGATAAAATTTTCCACCTCTCTTTGATTACTTTACCTCGCTATGTCACCGAGGGTATGGTTTGGAAACATGTCCCTTATCCCGAATCTTCTCTAGGACAAATCCTCCTTTTGGAATTTAGGGGAAGGTTGAGTACATTAAGAAGAATCTTATTATCATATTCTTCCATCTTTCCCTTGAGAAAATGTTAGTCATCCTCTAGTTTCTTGCTGGTCCCTTCCCAAGCCTCAGATTGTGAAAATGTACAAAGTACTCAACCTTCAAACTCTTTGAGTGAGTCTGTTGAACATTTTACTTTTCACAATCCCTTTCTAAGATGGATTGAGCACTTTCCTGAGAGTATGACTTGGCATGATTTTTTTCTTCCCTCCCACCTCCATGAGATAGAATTTGCAGTTTCTGATGATGCCATACGTTTGCTAACTCATGTTATTTTTGTGCTTAACTTGTCATTGTTTTGGTTTATGATCAAGAACAAAGGCATATACTGTGAGGCATTGCTAGGATGGCTTCACTAGATATTTGAGTACAGCTAGTATTCAACCAACAAGTAAGTAGAGGTAAGTAGGTAGGAATTTGCATTCGTTTTATATACCATTTGCATTTCATGATAGAGTAGAGTATTTCCATTTGTATATATGCTTTCCTTCATTTTCTGTATTATATATGAGCCAGGGGTGATATCACCACCCTGAATGATTACTAATAATATTTTTTTGAGATCAAGAAGGTCACAAGTTATGCCATAGATGTTGAGGTTCTCATGTGCTCTATGGTGAGCACATGTCCCTAAGTTGGAGCCAGATGTTATCCCCTAGCCTAGGGATAACTAAGGAGATTATGTCTTGAGTCCCACATGTCCTAGACATGGAGTATCGAGAGCCATATTGACTTGAGCCTGGCCCTAGAGGGCCCATCCTTCTTCTTATTCAACGCCTCCACCTTATCAGTACCAACAACATCCATCCCATCGGCCTGGTCCTTCAATAGAAGTGGGTCTTTCTCCATGAGGTAATGAGTCTAGGTATCATGGTATGTGTCACTTTGATTCTCAAACATTTGACTCAGTGCATTTAATTATTTTTACTTCTAACGTGTGCTTGGACCTTATGCCTTTCCACTTGTCCACACCTGCGGGGAATGACATGATGCCATAGTAAGCTGGTTCCCATAGGGTTTGAGTTGCCACTGGGGGGTTTCATGAAAGGTCATCGTTTGTTCCCACCATACTTACTACTTTTTATTTTTTCCCTCTCATCCATCCCATACATTGGTTTGAGCATTGGGTTTTCCAAGCTAGCAAAGGGTTGTACCTCAACTTGTGGGAAGAAGGGGATAAAGGCCCAGAGGGTAAAAGTAGATGGAAAAAGATAAAATCCAAAATAATGAAACCTTCAGATTCTTCGCCCAGGAATTTCTTAGAAAGAAATAAAAGGCTTCTTAGCAAGAAACAAAGGGACCCATAAAAATAATAAAATCAAGATGTAGTTGGAGGATAGGGGGTCGCATCATGAGCTAGCCTATTAGGTTGATGGGCATGTAGCAGTATGACATTACCATTCAGCTGGTCACTATGTCAGGGTAGTGGCTCTTCGTGCCATATCCAAGAGAAAGGGAGTCTCATCATGAGCCAATCTTCTCATCTAGGTGAAATGCTTGTGGGTAACATATTTACCACTGGTCATCACACCAGGGCAGTGTCCCCTAACTAGTATCTTGAAAGAAAAATAAATAAGATAAAAGATAAAAGGAATGAATAGGATTGGAAACATTTTCATCCATGTGCAATTCACCCTCTTCAAAGGAACCCATAGGTAAGCCATGAATTCCCCTGTCATCACTGCACCCATTGCTCAAACATCCCATACCACCTCATGCACTTACATGGCCTAGATTTGTCTTCACCCGGAAACATCCCACATCCAATGAGGACTATCCCAATAAGACATCCTAACGTCCCCTCCAAACCTATCTTCTAGAATAACATAACGTCTTTGAGCACTTGTCTAGGAAATGGGGTTTCATGCACATGTTTAAATAACTTAATTATTAGATGTGATCGACATTGCTATGATCCCTGTGACTTATGAGCCCATGGAGGTCGTACTTTTTGTTGTTGTAGAGCCATGCCCAAATGATGAGTACACATGGGGAGATGATTAGTTTAGACCTCCACAGGGATAAAATCCCACCAGATGGATGTTGAGACCCCAACTAGGGGCAAATATAGATCAGAGGTTTGCACTAGAGAGAGAGGAGGACGTTCCACTAGAGACAACCTGACAGGCCTTGACCCAGGGGGTTATTTCCCTTCTCATTATGATGTAGGCCTTGGAAGGCCCATGATGTCACCCATGTGACCCATTATGCCACCCAACATTTTGGACACTTTGGATGTAGTTGTGTGCCAAGTGGCACATGTGGTTTGATCCAGAGGCTCTAGGAGGCCTAATGTTTTCATCATGGAGGCCAAAGTTTCCCTAAGAAGGCCTAATGTCACCCTAAAATGGCATTAAATCACATTTTCTTCTTGATTTAAGTGTTATTTATGTCATTTAATGTAAAAACCTAATTCTGATCATTGAAACTGTATAAATAAGGGTTGTTTCCTTTGTATTTTTCATCCTCTTTCACTCACACTTGGTGAGGTCTGAAATTTTCACCCTACTTAGGGTTTATTGGATGAAATTTTAGGTGCACTTGTTGAAGGAGGCTAATTGTGGACTATTTTGGCAATTTTCTTGGTGGAAGTGTTCAACTAGGGTTTTTGCTTGATGATTCTTGATGAATGTAAGTAAGATTTCTGCAATTATTCTTCATTGAATGGTTATGGTTATGTTTATATTGAATTTACATTAATATTATGAAATTTCTAACTTAAAACCATAGGAAGCCAAGAACATGCTACTTTCCTTGATTTAAGAGCTTTCACCTACTAGATTTTGCCAAGAAGATGATTTTTTGAAGCTTTTGCTAAGGGCCTTGCCATTGCAACACCATAGAACTTTTTCTTCATCCAAGCTTTCATTTGCTTCATATTTGAGCTAAAGAAAAAGGAAAAATACTAGGACCTAGGGTTACCTACACCCTAATAGCTATTTCCCCCCTAGGGTTTGGTAGTTGAAGCCTTCGGTTACCAACACTTCAACAATTAGCCTCTCTTATCTTTAGTTATCTTACTATCATCTTTTACTTCAAGATTTGATGCCACCTAATAGACTCCATTTTCCATAAAGGTACTAATCTAAGACTTTCCATTGAGTGATTGACACAAAACAACTATCAAAACCTATACCTTAATCCTTCTACTAACCACTTCTAACATTAGAATAACCTAATTTACTAAATTTGTTGTTGTTGTTACTAAAGTAAGATACAACCACATTTTG
>JZKD02S0263960.1:88230-99854 GCA_000966675.3 Picea glauca
GGATACATTTTCACTTTCAGGTGTCCTCTCTATTAGGAAATTTTTCAATCCTTCCATGATCTCCCCTTTTAAACCATCCATATTAGTATCCAACTTAGCTTCCATTGAATCCATCTTAGTATCCAACTTATCTTCCATTGACTTCATCTTAGTATCCAACTTAGCTTCCATTGAATCCATCTTCTTTTGTAGTTCATTTATGTCCCTACACATTTCTTCACCTTCATAAAGAGTCCAAGTAGGATTGTCTGAAGGCTTATTTGGTGTATAAGTTCCCTTTTTTGGTGGCATGTTGGCCAAGTATCACTTTTAACCTTGATTTTGAGGTGGTTCTGCTAGACAATCTTCTTTTTATTGTATCTCGAGAATTTCGGCCCTTCTGAGTATGAGATTTTATTTTTTGTAGGTCTCTGATATTTCTTCTCTTCAATTCCCCAGGTCTGATAAAAATTGGATGTGCCAAGTGGAATTTACGGTCACTTCCCCACAACTTGTTGATTTTTGGCCTTTCTAGAAGATCTCACTTGTATAGCGTACCCCGCACAAAATAATTGATATAAAATTCTGAAACTTGTACTAGCACTACGACGGGTTGTCCACAATCCAATGCAACTATTCTCATGAAATTTGTATACTCTAGGAAGAATTTATGATTTTTTTACCCGGAACACCTGCTTGAGACTAGTCAATAGGACTAGTCAGATACACTATCTTCCACAGGGTGTATCTACAAATTTAATATGACCTAGAAGATGAAATTGCTACCAAAAATACCTTACTAATTTATGAGAATATTCTCCAGAGTTCAGGGTTTGAAACATTACATAAAAAGGTTTATAGCGAAAATTCTGCAATGTCTCAATTCAGGATGATTCCAGAACCCTATCTTAAAAGGTTGTATCTCTGAAAGTATAAGGCCTCATGAGATGAAATTTTAACACAACGTACCTTGATCTGTCTACTAAATATCCTCCAATCTGTTCCTTCTGAATCATTGTAGAAAAAAAGTTATAGCAAAAATTCTACAGTGTCTCAGATGTACCAGCGAAACCCCAAGACCTTGAGCTCTGAAACCACATGTTAAGAACCAAATATCAATATAGCATAGAAAAACCTCAGAATAAGTACTCAACGCCTTGAAAAAGAGATAATTTCAGATAATAATCCTCTTCATGGGATCAACCTCCTTTTACCCCACATAAATTTTCGAGTACAAGATGATTCCAAATGAAAATGTCTCATTGGCATATATAGGAGACTAGGAGGTATAATTACAACTAATCGAATAAAGATGACATAAATAAAATAACATTACTAATCTAATATGCCCCAATTAAGGGGTAATGAGCTAGTATTAGGGCTTAACAATATGGGAAATTTTATAGTATATGGTAATACTTATCAGGAATCCCTAGATAATATAAATAAATTCCTTATCAGATGTCAAGAAATGAATCTATCCTTAAGTCATGAAAAATGAAAAATTGTATTGACTGAAGGAGTAGTCTTAGGATATCATGTTTCATATGAAGGGATTAGAGTGGATCCTTCTAAGATTGATGTAATCGTCAAAATTTCACCTCCAAAGACTCAAAAATAGGTAAGAAGCTTTCTTGGACATGTCAGATACTACCAACGATTTATTGATAATTTTACGAAGATTGTTGCACCCATGTTTGGATTTCTTACAAAAGTTGTTGATTTTATTTGGACTGACCAGTGTCAAAACACCTTTGAAACTCAAAAAGATAATTTATCTGTGGCACCAGTTCTTAGGGGACCCATTTGGGCCCTTCCATTTCACATATCCACTTATGCCTTTGATACTACAATAGGAGGAGTATTAAGACAAAAAGAATACCAACAATCCTATGACATTTACTTTGTGAGTAATAACTTGTCCCATGTCGAGTTAAAATATACAGTTACCGAAAAATAATTCTTGCTAGTTGTCCATGCCATCAATAAATTTCGCCATTGTATCACAGGATATGAGGTATTTGTACATACAGATCACTCTATCATTATATTTCTCATGAATAAACTGATTACCAATGGATGAGTAACTAGGTGGCTCTTGTTATTACAAGAGCTCAATATCACCATCCTTGACTGACCTGGAAAAGAGAACTTAGTAGTTGATTTTAATTCACGCATTAATCATGAGGGTGATAGTATTACTTTTGATGATATTTTTCCAGATGAGCATCTCTTGTCTATCCCCGTAAATGTTGATATTCAATAAGAAGATCCTAGTGAAAATTATGCACCTACACTAGGATGGAGCCTCAGGATATTTTTAGGTGGAAGTCTATCTTTATATGATGAGAAAATTCTATTTATAGATGATGTCTATTTATAGATGGTGACAGAAATCTATTTATAAATGTATGTCGACTATTATTATCCCTTAATAATAGTTGGACAATAAATATTAATCTATTCTCAATGAGCACTTGGAAATAGTTAACTAAAGTGGAAAATTAGTTAGCTATAGGAAAATCAAGTTCAAAGGTTGGTTGGTGGGACATGCAAGTCAAATTATTTGAAATTGAGTGATTCGAAGTTGTAATAGAGTTGGATGTGTAGTTATGTGAGTTGTAAAGTAGTTTAACCCAGTTAAGTGAGTTAAGCTCAGTTTTACTAGTTGTAACTGAAATTACACTAGTCAAAGATCAATGAATTAATTATTAATTAATTCACAATCAATGGTCTCACATGCAACTGAAGATTTACCACTGTTAACTACATGCATGTCAGATCCAGTGGAGACCCAGTTGAAATGAAGGTGAAAGGGAAAATTTGACTATCAGTTGTGACTTTAGTGGGTGCACTCATGCAACCACACACACATTGGATGTTCCCATGAGGATTTCATAGCCTAGGAAAGAGGATTTTCATTCATTGCAAGGATTTCCATCACCAGGGATTGCACAGAGGAGGCAGGCTGTCTGAAAGCAGTAAATTGGCACACGAATTTGTCAATTTTTGTATGACAGTGTGACATGATTGTATATTGTACTGAGATCTATTGGATTAGAGTTTTGTATGAGATTATTTCATGATCCATGATATATACATAATATATGATAGTGGGGTTTTTAGCTTTATGATTTCCTGGTAAAAACATCTGTGTCATGTGTGATTGATATTTCTTCTTGATATTGCAATTGGCGATCGTGTTTTAAATTCCAAAAGAATTTTTGTAGAAGCGATTATGTATTTAACAGTGGAATATAATTGTTAGACCAGGAGAATCTAGGCAATATATAATTTGTATTGAAATTTCTACATGGTATCGGAGCACAGAAGATTGCAGAAGCTGAGTTTGTGATTGGATAGAATTCGAATTTCTAGAAAGACTTTCATGGTGCTAAAAATGATTCAAGATAAAAATTGATTTCAATGGCTTGAGGTTAGAGTATGCATTCGAGGTAAACTTGAACTACATTTCTTTGAAGGAAAAAATGGAGGCGGTACTCAAAGACAATGGCTTGAAGGAATTCATTGACAAATATGTTCCTAAGCTAGATGTTGAAAATGCTACAAATCTTGATGCATGGCAAAAGAAAGTGGAAAAGGAAAGGAGGATCCTATTGGAGGGAGTACGAGATCACATTTTCTCAAGCCTCCATGGGAAATTCAAACCATATTCAATGTGGAGTACTTTAATGGATCTATTCCAAAAAAACAGCGACCATAGGAAATTGGCGCTCATAGATAAACTCAGGAAGATCAAGATGGAGAAGGACGATTCCATTCCAAAATATCTCACAAAGTTTGTCCAATGTTGGGATGAGCTGGGGATTGTGGGAATAACAGTCGTTGATGATGATTTGGTGAGCTTGGCTCTCCTAGGAATTCCCAAGAATTGGCACAGTTATCAAGACTTTGTCAATGGAAGGGAAAAATTTCTAGATTGGGAACGACTATGGTTGGATGTAGCAGAGGAGGAGTTTAGGCAGAACACCAGAGATGGCTCTTCATCAAAGCATGATGATGAAGAGGATTGTGCTTTGGATGCCAAGAAAAGGAAAGGGAAGGGGAAGAAATTCCATTCAAAATCTGAGTCTAAAGGCAAGAGGCTAGATTTGTCCAGAGTGAATTGTTTTCACTATCACGAACATGGGCATCTCTCTACTAACTGTCAACAGAAGAAGAAGAAGAAGAAGGTTGTTGGAGCTACAACTGGTGAATCCCTTGCCTTGCAATTTGAACTTGACTTCTCCTTGATTTTATGAATGGTGTCAAGTGCATTGCGATAGGTTTGGTATTTGGATAGTGACGCTTCCTTCCACATGACAGGAGATAAGGAGCTTTTCAGTGACTTGGAGGAGAAAGATATCCAAATGCATATAGATATGGGTGATGATGGACGATACAGTTTGATTGGCATTGGTACCATTACCGTTTAGAGGGAGTTAGTAAAACCATTTCAATTGAAATATGTTATGCATGTTCTAAGTCTGAAGAAAAACTTGGTCTTAGTCATAATGTTGGAGGACAGAGGCTATGACGTTGTTTTTAGTGATGGAAAATATTTCCTGCGACATAAAACAATGGGTCAAGTCAATATGATAGGGATTCGAGTTAAGAATATCTACAAGGTTGAGGTAGATGGTTGCGCTTCCATGAAGGGAAAGACAAAAAAAGTGGTGAGTCAGGATGAGAGCAAATTATGGCATAGGCAATTGGGCTATCTTCATCATGGAGCCTTGAAAACCATGCAACAAATATCTACTAGACTTCCAATGGGAACAATTTCTCAATTAGATTAGTGAAAGGGTTGCACCATGGGGAAGTATGTAAATTCCACCTTTCATGAAAAGGAGAACCGTGCTTTGGTGATCTTGTAGAGAGTTCACACAGACATGTGTGGACCATTCTCGGTTGCTTCAACAATAAAACATAAGTATTATGTTATTTTTTTTTATGACTTTTCTAGTAAATGCTAGATCTTCTTCATGCAGAAGAAGGATCAAACATTCTCAAAGTTTCATGAGTTTAAAGCATTGGTGGAGAAAGAGTCAGGGAAGCAAGTGAAAACTCTGAGGAGCGATTATGGTGGAGAATAAATCTCTAATGAATTCAAAGACTTATGCAACAAAGAAGGAATTTTAAGAGAACTTATAGTGCCTCATAACCCACAGAAAAATGGGGTCATGGAGAGGAAGAACAAAACGATCGTGGGTGCAGCACGAGCGATGTTGCATGATCAAGGCCTACCAATGCATTTTTGGGTGGAAGAATGAAACACTATGGTTTATGTGCAAAACCATTGTCCTAATAGAGTACTTGGCATGAGTACACCTGAAGAAGCTTTCACTGGTAAGAAACCTGATGTTTCTCATTTTAAGATTTCTAGCTCATTTGTTTATTTGCATGTGACCAAGGACGCCAATAAGAAGTTGGAGATGACTACTGAAGTTGGGATATTTGTGGGGTATACAAAAACACCCCATAATTATCATGTGTATTTTCCTAATAGTAACATGACTGTTATGTGATGGGATATAAAATTTGATGAGGGGAAAGGCATGTGGTTGTCACTTGAGAGGCAGTTGGACTTGCATGCAGAGGAGGAACTGCTAGTTCCCAAAGATGAGTCTCAAGATGTGGATCAACCAAATTAGGAGGTTCATGGAGTGGAGAAAGCCACTCATGCAGAGCCATCCATCCAAAATGGTAGAAAGAGCACCATGGAAGCTGATAGATTGAGACTAGATGTTGCACAGAATGTAGGAGCCCTTACTTCTCAGCGTAGATAGAGACAGTCTCCTGATCGATTTACTAGATACATGGCTCTCATGAGAAAATGTATTGTGACTAAACCATCTTCCTTTCAAGAAGCAGTGCAGGAGCCCACATGGGTAGATGAAATGGTGGAGGATTATGACTCCATTGTCAAAAACAATGCATGGGAAATTGTCCCAAGACCGGTCGACAAATCAGTGGTAGGTTCGAGATGGATCTACAAGGTAAATCAAGCTGTTGATGGGAGTGTGGAGAAATAAAAGGCCAGATTTGTGGCTCGGGGCTTCTCACAGATCGAGGGGATAGACTATGATGAGACCTTTGCACCTATCACAAGGCACTCTTCCATAAGATTCATCTTTGCACTCTTAGCGCGGATGGGTTGGCGCATTCATCAAATGTATGTAAAAAAATTGTTTCTCAATGGGATCATTGAGGAAGAAGTGTACATAGAGAAGCCTGCAGGATTTGAGATCTTCAACAGTGAGTCGCATGTGTGCCGACTCAAAAGAGAGTTTTATGGGCTGAAGCAAGCACCCCGTGCTTGGTACACTCAGATAGACAACTATTTCACCAGACTGGGCTTCACCAAAAGTGAAGCGGATGAAAAACTCTACCAAATTATGGTGGAAGGTAAGATTTTAATCATTGTTCTTTATGTTGATAATTTAATACTGATTGGTGATGAGCAGTTGATACACTCATGCAAGGAGGATCATGCAAAGGAGTTCAAGATGAAGGATATGGGCCTTCTTCATTATTTCCTTGGATTGGAAATATGGCAGCGAGATGGTGAACTTTTGGTGTCTCAAGGAAAGTATGCAAGGGAGATACTAGGTAACTTTCACATGGAGGGTTGCAAACCCATGGATACTCCTCTTCCAGGAAACTAGAAGAAAGAGGATGCTACTTCTAGAGAGGTAGTGGATGCTACTATATATCGATAGTTAGTGGGTTCACTAATGTATCTAGTGAACAAAAGACCACACATTTTCTATGCAGTTAACCAACTGAGTCAAGCGATGGTTAAGCTTACCAAGATCTTTTGTAAGGTTGGTAAGCATGTCCTGAGATACCTGAGGGGCACATATAAGTATGGCTTATGGTACAAACAGATGAATGAGGTGAAGTTTCATGGCTTCATGGATGCAGATTGGGTGTGCAGCCTGTTGGCAGCCAATTCAATTTTTCAAATTGCCCTATAAGATGCCTACACCTATTGTCTCCTAAATGACAAGTCATCGTCGCATTTTGCAACTAGACATTTTTTTATTTTCTGCGACAATTGCAAATTGGTTTCGATTTAGTTTTCACAACTGAAAGTGTGAAAACCCCTCCATCGTTATTTCGACTGTTATCATCTTCTCACTGATATTCTGAAAGGCACTTACCTTTGGTTTGTTATTAAGTGGCTGGAATGATTTGTTCAAACTATGTCCATTTATATACTCTTATTTTGATTGCGCATTTTGATTTTATTTGACTAATAAGCCATTGAGCATGCAAAATTATTGGTTACATTTGATTCTATAAGGGTCATGATTGATTTTGGTTTATATGATATGATCCTTATTGTTATGAGCTCTTGACTTATCGATTTTATAAGATCTTTTGTTACCATGTTTTAAAAACTTCAAATCAAAACATTTGACTATGCAAACGAGCGCATTGGTAATATTATGAGTTTGATGGAAATAGCTTGCAGCTACACAATGGTGCGTTGGTTAACTTTGGGTTTTGATTGAATGGTTTTAAGTTATGCAATGACGCATTGATGTAATATATGGTATGGCAAGTTGATACAATTATCCACCGCCCAAAGTGTCGGGTTGGCCAATTCGTATGGTTTAAACGATATTATGGTGGATGGAACAACACTGTACTGTGCCATTATTATCCTGCATGGCGGTGGTAATCCCACCACCTCGCACGCATACAATTAATCCATTCCCCTTTGAGCGTTGCAGCTGTTAGCCGTAACGATTTTCGACCCTGTGTATTGTATTGTTTAATCCAAACCCTACTATGCACATAAGCCATGGCTCCAGTCGTAATGGCCGAGCCCAATGGTTGCCAAGCATTGCTCATGTTCGATGGCTCTTATAGCGACCTGGAGAAGTTTAGATGGCTCACGTTCATAAGAAAATTTGATGGTTATAACCCTAGCGTGGCTCGACAATTTGTGTTAACCTTCGATGGCTGTTGAGCCAAGGTTGGGGATGTGCAACTGGAAATTAATGAACAATTTCTTAGCTCGGCTACCAGTCTGCCTGCTACGGGACACAAGTGGCCGAAAAATTGCAAAGTGGAAGATGTCCCGTGGACATTTCTCTTCCAATATCGAATGGTGGACTCTTGTGACAAAGGACTACCTGCAAATATGTTAAAACAATGCCGGCATGACCTGCTAATGATAATCAAGCAATTCATTACTTGCGAGGGCAGGTACGAGTTCATTTTCTTGTATCACCTTCGTCTATTGATGGTTTTTATAGGCTATGAGCTCAATATGCCCCACTACCTTCATAGAAGTATGTTTAAGATGGCTAAAAGGTACAAACTCAACTAGGATGATACCAACCTCTTCCATTTTGGGTTAATTAAAATGGTTATGGTTTATGAGTTGGGGTTACGTCGTGACTGTTGGGGTGATTTTCTCAGTCGTAATATATTTGAAGACTCAAGCCCACCACAGGTTGATAAACCTATGGTAAGCGAAAGAAAGCCTATCCCCCCTGTGCCTTACAGCATTTTTCTACCCAAACCTCTACCCAACTCACCTATGAACTTGCCCATGTCTGTGACCAAACAGGTCGAAATTGCTAAACCCGCAGCCAAAAATCCTAAAGCTAAAACTGGTGCTAATTCTAAAGGCAAGAAAAACGCTCGATTAATCTCTCGCATGGCAAGAAATAAACCGAGACCCCCTGTCAACCCTGAGCCTATCGTGGTCAGTGAAGATTATGATTCGGATATTGAACGTTTCCTTGCAAACGAGTATCCCTACTCAAAAGGTCTGTGTGACAAACCCTCATACGACTTAGTCAAAAACCTACCACCTTGTTTGCGGGATGATCCCAATTTCCCTGGCATTGAAATGCCTCGTGGAACCCTCGGTGACTCGTCGAAACCCTCTCCTGCTCAACCAGCTATTCCACCTTGTGATCAATGTGCCTTATGGTTGGAAAGATACTACCTAGATGTAACGATGTTGCAATCTAGAATTCATGCTCTGGAGGATCAAGTGGAAAAACTCACCAGTCAGAATGCGAAGTTGCAACCCACTGACAAGAGACAGCGAACAATAGGTTCAATTCTGTTTAAAAATGTCGAGTCAGCTACAACAATCGTCAATTCGAAATTGGCATAGCCCGAGCAACCTCACTAGTATGGTTGTCCCCTGTTTATATATGACATATTCATAAATTCCGTGTACATCGTTGACCTGCTCTGTCACACAAGCATGCACTGTTGTATATAATTTTGTTTTGATTTTCGTTATCGTTAAAGTTTTAATTGGATTTGGTTTGGATTCGATTGATCACTATATGGTTTTTGATTGTTTGATTTGATTTCAATTGAATGCTCTGTATCTATTATAGACACAAACTGTTTCACATCTCAATTTTGGAACACGATCTATGTTGCTATCCGAATTGGTTATGATACACATGATATGTAACGATGGTTATCTTTTACGATTTTATTTGAATATGACTTTGACCAGCTTGGATACGGTTTGGATTATGTTTAAAAATGGTTTTGTTTTATCTTTACCCAAATCGTGAAGTAACACAAATCGTAACAGTCATGCAAGTCCCAGCCAGTCAATTCGTTGTGGCCAGTTGGCCCTGTTCTCTTTTGAATTGGAATGACAATGGATATTTAGTTACAAATGGATTGTGTAAAACAAAAATGATCATGCCCAAGATGATGAGTTGTTCTATATTTGACTCAAACTCGATTTTGATTGTTGCCCAACTTATGGTTATCAATAACTGTGTAACGCCCAACGATTTAAATCTATGGGGATTTTTGGTCGATGTTGTTATGCATGTTTCGACTATATCGTAACAGCCTTCCCATATTGGTATTTGATTAAAACGGAATGAATCTTATGCATAATCGCTATAGCTTGCCTATCTTTACTGTTGATTGAAACGACATGAACTTTATGTATATTGTTACAGTTGTAACAAATCTAATGTGTAATCAATGGTATCGATTATAATTATGTTGTGGCATATCATATCTTATATGATTACGATTATTTTCAATTATGGTTGTATTGATTACGATTGGACCGTATCTCATATGACTTGATTCACTGCTTAATTTCGTTTGATATGAAACAAGCCGGTCAAGGTTTGACCATGTTTTATGGTAACTGAAAACAGAGCATTCTTTACTCTGTTTCGATTACATTCATTTTGATATTGTTTAATTTGAATGATAATTTCAATTGAATCATTAGTAATTCAATTTTTGATGATTATTAAAAGATGATGGGATTTTATTTTATTTAATTGCTATCTGGTCCTGTATGCTATTTTTGACTAGCTACAGAATCAGAAGATTCTGTAGCTAAGTCAGTGGAATCAATTTTTCATTGTTTTCTTAATGAAATATCTTTCTAATTTGATATTTGTGTTCTATTGCAGGTAAATTCGAATTGGCAGTAGATATGATGAGCAGTTAGGGGATGTTTTACAGATTTCACTTGCATTTTATTTGCTTAGTTTAGGTGATTTTGGGATATCTCCCAGATTATGTAAAACTATTTGATATTATCCACAAGGAAGTTTCATCTTGTGAAGAGACTTATATATACTTATGAGTTTTGTAATAATGTTCATCCTCAGTTGTGGGAGAACAAGGATATGGAGTTATAACATGGACTTGAGTAGAATTTGGTGTTTTGTCATAGCTTTAGCTTCTCAATATATCAATATTTTGTTTTATGTTGTGTATATCACTTTGTTTATGGTTTATGACTACTTTAGCTATCTAAATCATGTGCAAATGATATAATTTTGATCATTGTTATCCATATCTTGTTTATTCCAAATAGATAAAAGACATAACAATTGTTAATTCATTTTGTGAATGATAGTTTTATCTTCTTCATAAATTGAATTGTTATATATAAGTTTTCTGCATAACAGGTTTCCCTTATTGCAGGAATTTATAATCATAAGATTGTTATGATTTTCTTTTATGTCTTGTTTTTCCTTTAAAACTTTTCAAGGAGCATCACAACAGATCATTTACGAAAATCTTAAGGACTAAACGGTGCGAGTTTCCCTCCTCCAAACAGCTTAAGAAGTCATCACACACATGGCAGACTTGGATCGTTTCCAAGTCAATTAGCTTGTTGTTTACTGTTTTTATTAAGTAGTTTAATATAGATATAAGTTTAATCATATTTATATTAGATTGTTTAATTTCAGTAAATACATTAGATCGTTTAATTTCAGTAGTTTTTATTTCTTTTTCATAAAATATAAAAATAAAAAAAGAGATTCTTGGCTGTCTTGAGGCAGCAAACACATATGTTTTGCAGGTTTTAATTAAATCTGTAGGTTGTTTATAGTGTACATTTGTGAATAAGAAATATTACAACTGATAATAGGACAGCTGATTTGAATCATTATAATAGTAGTTAGTCGATTGTATATAATAGTTAGAAGATCTAGATTTAGTTTTAATTTAATTTAGTAATTTGTTTTAATTAGATTAGTATATTAGTTTAGTTGGTTTCATTAGTTGTAATTAGTTTAGTTTCTTTTAGATAGTTTAATTTGTTTATTAGTTTAGTTAGATTAGTTAATTCAGATCAGTTTTCTCTTTGGTTTTCTTAGGAGACCTTA
>JZKD02S0263960.1:134615-148509 GCA_000966675.3 Picea glauca
CACTCTTGCTCTCCCTTACAACACCATTCTCAGTAAAAGAAACATTGATGGATTTCGGCTATATGTATGCTCCTAAACTCATCCATCAGGGGGCATCTGTTATCACTGAAATTTCGTCTGCACATGGTGACAAGAACTCTGCATCGTCAAAACAGGAAAGACGTCATTCATGGCACAAGATTAATTACACAGCATGGCAAAAGGGTCAAAAACTATACAAAATGACCAAAAAATTGAAGGGCGCTTTACAGAACCTGGGTGCGCACACATATGCGCGTAATAACAACATACAATGCGCACATAAGCACACGATGCATGGCTGTTGGGCGAAAAACCCGCGCACCTGCTAAACGACGCATTTATTGAAATTGGTCGGCCTCCCAACCGCTAATGGATCAGATCCCAAGATGATTTGACATCAAATCTGAGATGAATCCACATGGTAGGCTGGTCAAATACCTAATTGAGCCCTAAAGAGCCCCTCTTCACACCTCAAGAGGGTTACATAATCAGCCAATGCCATGCTATAAAAATCCATGAAGAACCATCACTTTCTCAAGGAATTCTATGTATTGTTATGCTGCCAAGATTGTTAAGGACTCATTCTTTGACAAGAACACATAGGCATCATTTCACAAGAGCTATCCACCTCTCCCTTGAGTGGATAAGATTGGATTTATTTCACCCACATTTTCATCTTTTCATTGTAAGGAGAGCAAGCTTGTGAGGGCCTCAAGAGCCTTCCATTGGAGAAAGAGGGGACCCAAGTCCCCTTTCTTCATTGTGCCTTTGGATTTCATCAATAGATCAGCTTATACATTGGTGATATTGGTCCATTTGTATTTATTTTTCATTTTTTCATATGCTCATAGTTTTAGTTTGTTTTAGTTTAATTCCTGTTTATAACTTTGTATTTTCTCTTTCTAACCTTTCCTTTTACATCTTTCATGCCTAGCAGAGCCCAACTGGGCATGTAAGCACCCTTTATTTTCTCACCAAGTGACGAATTGGGTGCAAACAAGTAGTTATATTCCATCGTGATGTCATTTTCCACTGAAGACACAATCATCACATTTGAATATTGTCACGACACTCTTGCTTTTAGTTAGGTAGACTAGTGTTTATTCTCTGGAAGATAGAAATAATTGTGAGTTTTTACTTTAAGAATAGAGTTCACTTGTAAAGATAATTTTGACAGATTAATTGCTTACTTGCTTACTTGCTTGTTCATTCAGAGGTAGATAGATCAAATAGCTCAGAGATAAATTACTTGTTATTCTCTTATTCAAAGATAGATTGAATCGATAAAATAGCTCTGAAATAGATTACTTGTTATTTGCTTATTTAGAGATAGATTAAACAGTTCATAGTCCTAGATTGTTTAAAGCTACTTAGGTCAAATAGTTCATAGTTATAGAATTGCTTGAAGCTCATTAGTTAAAGGTTGATTTACATATAATTTGTTGTTTAAATAGATTTTAAAAGTAATTGTCTAAAGTAGAATTGTAAATTGAAAAGAGTGTTGATCCCTAGGGTAAACCATCTCCTTAGCTAGTCAATATTTCATTAGATTTTATTTTTTCCTTGGCTCATACTGTGCCACAACTCTAAGTTTACTTACCCTGAGTTGACAATTTAATTGAGGGAATTAACACATATATAATACCCATTAGATAGTGCACCAGATAGAAAGTCCCAAAACCACAGAACAATAAAACTACTCAACCGCAATAGTTATAGTTTCAATTCTTCCAATATGTCACCAAGAATACCACCAATATAATCCAAGATATCACGAAGAATATCACTAAGATATACTAGAATATAGGGCACATATCTTAGGCTAGATAGCGCTAGAGAGAGAGACCAAGAATCAACCCATAATATGTACCTTCCAAACTTGTAGCTGCAGCTCGAAACTTGCAGATGCAACTCCAAACTTGCACTAGACTTCACTAAGAGAGTGAGTGAAGTGAGTGAGTACACATGAGCTCAAGAAAATCCTATTTATAGTTCTCCTTGCCACCTGTCTAGGCTAACTTTTATTTCTGGAGGGTAATACTTTAATATAATTTATTTTATTGAGTCGAGTTGTCTTCTAGGGTTTTTACACATCTCTTTAGGATTTCTCTTTCTTACAGAATATTCTATTCTAGCCAAAGGTTACACATGGAGGTTGTTAGAATAAAATAGATGTGCTCATTTTTCCATAGACAATATAGAAATATTGTCACACAACCATAGGCATGAAACCACCACCGAGCACCTTTGACCTTGATAGACAGAATAATTCTGGAAGAAAACCTTAAAACCAATAGCCAACCAAGATAGCGTATCTCTCTCCAAGGATAGTGTACCAAGAAAATAATACAAACCATAACCAAGTAGAAATTCCAACCATAATCAAAAGTCAAAATCCCATTTGCAATAGATGCAACTGTACTCCCTCTCCAAACTTCCAGAACACTAGTCTTATGCAGTTGTGAGAATGTGAAAATGAAAAATGAGCTCTAGTGCCCTCTTATTTATAGTTCTCTTTCTCACCTGTCCAGGATGACTTCTTCGTTTAGAGTCTAACACTTAAATATTGATTATTTTATTCATCTGACATGTCTTCTAGGGTTTCTACACATCTATTTAGGGCTTCTCTTGCTTCCTAGAATATTCTATTCTCATCAAAGGTTACACATAGAGGTTAATACCTCTTGCAGCTACCATAATATCAACACTCCCTCATATCTAGGGAGGTATTAAAGGAAATGGTATTGAGCACAAACATACAATTCAACAGGTAGCATCATCATAACCACACATGCTATCTCATGATCATGTAGATCAACTCACGAGAAACATCACCACTATAAGTATCATATGATATCATCAACTACATCATCTCTCTAAGACATACTCCACCTGAGTAGTTTGGCATGATGTTGAATAAGTCAATCACTCCATTGAGTGATACAAGGACCATTCTTCTAATCTAGGCATTCTTCCTAGTATAATGATTGTCCCAACAGATGATGAAAGCCACAACATGGGATACATAGACCATTCCTATAGGAATTTTAGTCTCATACTATTTTCTAATTGGGTCATATGTACCATATAGACCCATATATACCTATAAGCCTTAGAAAATATCAATCCTGAACCATTTTCCTAATCGGGCCACAATATGTGCCTTAGGAAAATATGATTTCATGATACGTCAACAAACTATTAACCTATACCATTCTCCATAGAGAGATTTCCTGTCCACCAACAATCTGTTCTGTCTGGACCATTCTCTTCCTGGAGAATGTTTTTCAACCAACACTCTAACAATCCATCTAGCTGGAAATCAATTCCAACACTAGTGGTAGTCTCCATGACACTTAGATATTATCATACTGCTTCTATAATTCCATCCAATAGAATACAACTGTGTCTATTCATAGTAGTATACAACTACTATCCAATGGTACACAACCACTCCTAGTAGCACACAACTACTAACAAGTGACACATAGTCACAACCAGTGGAATAAATCCACCATAGTAGCATACAACTAATGTCTAGAGACATACAGTCTCCATAGTAATCATATCATCTGATATCAACCTTCATAACAATATCATGATACAAACTGAGATATGGAAGAGAATATTTCCTTAGAATGTAAAACATCATCCATGGGCTATCTAGACTATTATTCCCAAGCATAGAAGAATAATTGACCCTTATTTTTTAGCCTGGACCATTCACCTAACTGGGCCATTCCTCTGACACTAATCATAGTGCAACCTGGAGAGAATGAGTCTTTTCTAGGGAATGCATGTCCTTGATTGTTGAACCTGGACCATTCACCTAACTGGTCCATTATTCCATCACTAATCATAGTGAAACCTATAGATAATGAGTCTGCCCTAGGGAATGACTGTCCAAACCATTTCCTAATGGAAATGACTGTCCTAAAACAACCTCCTATAACATGCCATTATTTGAAACTACTCACAACTGTGAAATTCAAAAGAATGACTGCTCAGAGAGGTGAACCATTCTGCTTTACCACTATTCAAAGTGATTGCCAAGAAGAATGATTTTCCTAGACCATTCCCCCACACTGGCCACAAGGGGAATCATTTTCTATGGTACATCAACAATCTATTGAACCATTTTCATTATGAAAATGACTATCTTATATGGACCATTTTTCAAACTAGAAAATGTCTGTCCATCAAAAATCTTGGGCCACTTTCCATACTTGAAGGTGACTGCCAAACCTGGACCATTTTCCAAACTATAAAATTACTGCCCATATATCAATAACATATCAATTCTCCCTACCGACCTAGGATTAATCACTTCCTTTTCCAATAAGGAAGTCATCTCCATGAGTACCAACTTGTCCCTTAAGTACACAAAATTTTCATCTTGGACAGAGGATTTTCCAAAATGTATTCTATCTGCTCATCTATGAAGATATAATGGAGAACCACTTCTCCCTCATGGACTCTATCATGGAGAAAATAATACTCAATCTCAATGTTCTTAAACCTGTCATGGAGCACCGGGTTATCTGAAATCTTCATACAACTCTTATTATCACAACATATCACGCTCGAATTCAACACCTGATCAAACAATCCAGAAACCATGTTATATAGCCACACTGCTTCCATACAAACATCATAAGATGCAATATACTCTGCTTCTACAGTGTTGAGTGAAACAGACTTATTTTTCCTTCTATCCCATGACATCGTGGCAAAGCTCAAAATAAAACATATCCAAGTAGCACTTCTTCTGTCAACTACACTCCTTGCCTAATCTAAATCGATAAATCCATGCAGTTGTATATAATAACTCAAACGTCCCACAAAGAAAATATACGACTGATTATTCTCCAAGTACATTAACGAGCCAATCAATTATCGATACAAAGATGGCTCTACTGGATCAGAGTCTCCCAACTTCTTCATATCTGTCATCATGGGAGATTTCTATGGATTTTCAATCCATCATGCCAGACTTTTGAAGAACACTTTCAATATACTTCATCTGTCATAGGAAGTTTTCAACATGCTTCTACTTCACATGAGAGGCTTGCTGAGATTTATTTTCTCTTCTAAAATTTCCTTCCCCTTCTCTATTTTCCCAACTCCTTTTGTCCATTTCTTTTCCCTCTTCTATACTTACCCAAATCCCCCTTTTCTTTTCTCCCTTCTATTCTCCCTTTCTAGTTACTATACTTAGTCATTTTTCGAAAATGACTAGTGTGCGGGTTGGTAGACTAGCGGATTCTCACTTCCATTCATATTCCCATATCATGATTCTGACTGGCTACCATATCATCCTATACTTAACCATTTCTGCAATCACAGGTTCCCGGGTTCATGAGTTCAAGCTTTCATATCCCATGATCCGTGATATACATTTTGCACCGAAGAGATCCACGATCTACATTTTGACCATCAAAATCCTTGGGATCCTAAGTATCTCATCTATCCTATATTGAGTCTGAACGACCACATTACAACACTTAGCCAATTTTCTGTGATCCAGGTGGATATTGGTGGCCACCCACCTTTTCTGACTGGCTCAAAACAGTTTTCTAGAAATTTTGGCAATTTACTATTTTTAGCAGTTTTTAACTTCCGGGGCCATTTTGAGGGCCCAAATGAAGTTTTTTTGAGATAGAGGTTCTCACTTATATCCAAAGGAATTATTGAGCCCCCAAACTAAATCTCCTCGATGATACATTTCCAACGAGCTATGATACACCTAAAATGAAGATCCTATGTAAAAGTTACGACCCTAGGAAGTTGATGCACCAACTTACCCAAATGGGGCCCACATGACTTTTGGCGCTTCATCTCCTAGGGTTAGGTTTTTGGATGTCTAGGGTTTTTTGAATTCCGGTTTATTTTAAAAATGCCTTCAGAGCCTAATTCTAACCATCTTCTTGCAAATGCAAGTAGCCATCACATCTCTTCTCAGAGATAAGCTACCACCATTCTAGCGAGTCTTTCACTTTGTATTTTTACAGTCTATGCACAGTTCTTTGATTAATATAAATCATGTATTACTATATATCTGTGTTTATGGTTGCATCTATGATACATTTATTTTATATTATTGAATATATACGATATCTCTGTGCAATTCTTTATTATATCTCCGCTCTCATTTCGTGCCAAAAATTATCCGGATCAGTGGTATCAGAGCAAGCTCCTCTTGATCATTTCTTTTCAATGCATGTCCCCAACGAGGTCCGAGTATAGAAATTTTGGTCTCGATATTGTCTCTCTTGAATAAAATCTCTCTTTCACACCCAAGAAACCCTCAATGGTGGAAGAAAAGAAAACAATGGAGTAGACGATCATATCAATCTATTGCTTGAGAAATCTCTCACATGACAGAGGGACGAAATGATGGAGAATTTTTCCCACATCCTTCAAAGCCTGTTGATAACAACAGGTGCATATTCATCAAGAGACCACTTTGGAGGCACCTCACCTTTAAAGGTATAAGTTAATCTTAATATTCTTGTATTTGAAGGACATATAGATGCAGAAGCCCTAGAAAAATGGTTAACTCTGCTAGAAGGTTATTTCTTTGTTCACAATTTTTCCGACAAAGAAAAGATCACCTTCACACTCCTTAAATATCTCCCTCATGTCAAACATTGGTGGGAAACTTACTGGGAGAAAAGTTCCAAAGAGGAGTCTGGAATATATGGGGCTGATCCCACTTGGGATTTTTTTGTGAATGCGGTAAAGCAACAGTATTACCCTGTTGGAAACTATGAGGACCAGTACATGAGATGGACCACACTGCGACAAGAGAGGGGCCAAGAAGTTCTGGAGTTCACTAATACCTTCCATACCTTGTGCACCAAGCTGGGTATCAAATACTCTAAGCGAAATTTGGTTCTGAAATACCGTGGGGCTCTACACAGATACATCCGGACTAAAATGGATTTTCTGGACATCTCATCACTCGATGTTGCTTATCGATATGTTGTTAAAATTGAGAAGAAATTTAAGCACCAGAACAAACGGGATTTTGGGTATGCAAATATGCAACAACTAAAGTATGATAAAGATGGCGCTAACAAACAGTCTCCCAAAAACCAGTCCAAGCCACATGAAAAGAAGGGTCACGGGAAGAGAAAGAAGGACATCAAAAAATGGTACGATTTCCACAAAATCCCCTGGCACAACACCGATGAATTTCTCTCAAAACAGTCATTGGTGGCTGAGATCAAAGACAAGGAGCCGAACCCTAATTCAGAATCTGATTATGAAAATACTAGTAAAGGACAGATCATTGACGTAGACCCCACTTTTATTGTCACGACCACATCAATTCAACCAGAAGAACCAACAAATCCTGAAGAGGGGGGACATCTTTTTCATTCACAGATTTGGGTGAAGGGGACCTCGCTTCATTTTATTGTTGATAGTGGAATCCAGAAGAACCTCATCTCAGTAGAGGTCATCAAACAGTTGGGATTGTCGACAAAACCACACCCACAGCCATACAACATCAGGTGGCTTCTCCAAGGATGAGATCTCTGTGTCAGCCAATAGTGTCGATTTTCATACGGAATCCAACCCTTCAAGGATGAGGTATTATGTGATGTTTCCCCACTATATGTCTGTGATGTTCTCTTGGGACAACCATATATGTGTAGACACCATGTTGTTTATAAGTCTCAACCCTGTAGTGTCATTTTTACTTTGGGGGGTCATATCTATAGAATACCAAAGGTAGTTCCGACTACTGTTCCACCTAAAAAGTGTTGCAAGGTAGTGTCTCATACTACAAAATTCATCTTCTTCACAATCTTTTCAAAAGGGGAACAAAAGGACACTACAACCACTACGGCCTCACCCCAAGCACCTTCTATCAAATAGAGACAGGTCGATAAGGTTGTAGAAAAGTGAAAATATTCCTTCTGCACATCATCCTCTCATGTAGCCCGACTTGTTGAACAACCTTAGCCTCAACAAGTTGGTGATAGACTTCCACAAACTGAACAACGCGACGTCTCCAGCAAGGCAAGTAGCTCACCAACATGCAGATTTAGAAAACGTTTTTCCCTCTCCCCCGAGAACTCAACTCAATGGATACAATTGCTTCCTAAGGAGGGAGGATTGATCTAGGTGGATATCAGTGGCCACCCACCTTTTCCGACTAGCTCAAAATAGTTTTCTGGAAATTTTGGCAATTTACCATTTTTAGCAGTTTTTAACTTCCGAGGCCATTTTGAGGGCCCAAATGAAGGTTTTTTGAGATTGTTAGAGATATTTCTTGTAAGGGAGTTAGAATGTAAAAGGATGGGTCAAAAACCCACTTGTCCTAAGTTTTGGGCATGAGTGCATCTGTGTTAAACAAGAATTATTTTTGAACGGCTGGAATTTGTGCGCGTAGATCAACGGCGCATAGTTAATTTCGGACCCCCCCTGCCTTTTGACCTTTAAGCGGGGGGGGGGTCCAGAATCGCGGGCGCAACTCTCCGATGGTTCAGATTAGTTCACCCAGATCAACGGCGATAAAGACCATTCCAGACCCCCCCTGCCTTTCTACCTTTAAGCGGACGGGGGGCTCCGGAATCGGGGGTACAACTTTCTGACGGCTGAGATTTCAACGCCTGGATCAGTGGCGCTCATGCACTCCTGCCATCCTCAGCTGCTCTGTGTTTAAGCTTGCGTGGGCCCTTCTCCCGTCACGTCACCTTCCAACCTCTTCTCTCCCGCTGCCATGTGTCATCCGTCTACCTCCCCTTTATGGTCCGCGTGGTCTCCTTTCCTTCCCATCATCCACACACCATCCGCCACGCATCTTCTTCCCTCCATGTCAGCCTCCTGCTAAAATTTCCATCGGACCTGCTTCCCTGTCTCCTCCGCTTAGCGTATTTTGCCATGTGTCTCTCCCACAACCCTTCTCACGCCTCGACACTTCTTTTGCGTCCTCATAGTTTCGGCCCCTTCACTCCATTTCCATATCCCCCCACCTTCCGTGCCGACTCTCCACACATATCCTTTGAGCCAGTCAAACTATTCCAGGTGGTAGCATGAGAATTCTTCCATATCCCGAGGAGCTGAGATGGCCAGATCGTCCTTGATCCCAAGAAAGCAGTTATTGAAGTGGTTGGTGGTGGTTAGACATCGCCTCCGCCTTAATGGGAAAGCACGGCCATGAATTTAAGGCACATCGATTCGTTGTTGGAACTGTCAAAGAATTAAGATTGCGTCTGACATAAGTTGCACGATCTTTCAGATGTTGACTGTCAGGATCCATGCAGACGCAAAGCTTTCAATGCAGTGTCTTGATTTCGCTGTTGTTGTTGTTTTGAGTATATGAAGGCATTTTCACCATTTTTGTATCTATCGATGGTTGAGCTGAGCTCCCAGTTGTAAATCTTTAATGAAGCACTGATACTCTGGTTATGTATGCACTTTTGAGACTTCTTGCCTGATGAATGCTAGTTTCTTTTATGTCTCTGTTACACTGTGTTAGAAACGCTCGGAATTTGAGGATCCAGTCAAGCTATAGTTGTTATAGGATGATGTTGGTAGGATCACTGTAGCAGTTGTAATGTTTCTAGCCAGCTCCTGTGATTTTCTTAGCACTGAGTGACTTGGAATTGGAGGATCCAGTCGAGTCCTCCTCAGTTTCTTGAGACCCTGAGTCAAGCGGATCTTGCCTTCAGCGTCTTTCTTCTGCGAATAGTCGTAAGCATGTTTCCCAAAGCTATTTGTTCATTTTTCTCGCTAAGTCTTCCATCTACTCACCCTTTTATCAACTTACTGGCTGAAGTTGGATCAAGACCTCCTTTGTCACCATATGTACCAGACTCAGTCCTTGAGTTAGAGTGATGTCTCCTTGAGTTTTCCTCCATTAGATCACCCCTTTAAAACAAATCGTGACATTAACTGATGGGCGTCGGGCTCTGCTCCTGCAAGCAATCCAGGAGTGACTTCCGATAGCCAACATTTCTGGTGCCGTTGCCGGGGATGAAGTTGAATATTTTCCCCGGGATTGAACGACAAAGATCAGCTGATTCTGAAGGTGCATCAGATATCAGAACTTGAAGACTGCTACTGTGCACCTGGCGACTCCATTATGACGACTCCGCTGAGGAGAACCTGCACTATCAACTGTGGCTTCGAGAGGCAGACATACGAGGTCTAACCCACACTTGCCTTTAGCTACACCAGAATCTGACGCGGAAGCAGTGCGCAGAAAGGGAAAGAGATATGAAAAAGAAGTTTCCGTCGATGAAACAGGTAATACGCCCTCCCCTTCTTTGAGAACTCCATTTTCTTATTCACAACTTCCTAGTCGTCCTTCTTTCGAAGTCCCCCGTTCTTTAAATTTTGGGAGTGTTCCTGCTGAGTTTTTCCCTCCTGGTCTGGTACCAGAAAGAGGAATCCTTGTCACTTCCTCCTCCCTGGAGGTCTTGCCTCATCACAGACCTCTAACGTCTGAAGGTTTCACCACCCCTCCTTTTATTATTACTGCTGCACAGAGAGAAGCGTCTGCACACTCAGGTCCCTTGGCTTTCTCTCTGTTTTCTCTATTGTCTCATGTCCATACTCCTTCTCCTATGAGTTCTCCTCTACCGAATAGCCCTATGGCTGGTGTTAATCCTCCTCTGAATATAATGGATGCCATAGTTGCTGCAAGATATGCTCCTTTAATCCTACCCCAGCCTCTGAACCCTCTCCCTGCTGGAGACTATTTGAAATACATGCCCAAGTTCAGTGGTGAGGGAGATGTAACTACTGAAGAACACCTAGATGCTTTTTACAGCTATGCAGACAACTTGAATATCGAGAGTGAAGATGTTTGGATGAGATTCTTCATCCAGAGCCTCGATGGGGAGGTGAGGAAATGGTTCCAGGGACTGGCCCCTGGATCTATTACTGGCATTGAAGCCTTGGATAACGTTTTCCTGAGACAGTGGGGAGACAAAAAGGATTATATCTATTACATGACTGAGTTTGGGTCTCTGAAGAAGATGGAAGGAGAGTCTATCTCAGACTTCTCCAAAAGGTTTAATAAGATGTACAACAAGATTCCTGCAAAGATTAAACCCTCAGAGGCCTCTGCTCAAATTACCTATGCTGGCGCTTTTGACCCTGATTTATGTCTCGTGTTAAGAGAAAGAAGAGCCACCTCTTTATCTCAGATGCAAGATGCAGCTATAGAAGTGGAATCCAACATATTGGCAGCTGACAAACTGAGAAACCAGGCGGACACAGACAGAAGAAAGGAGAAATCGGAAGCCTCAACTTCCGGCCCATCATTGCCCCACTCTCAAGTAAATGAGCTGACCCAAGTTATGAACCTCCTTAAAGAAGAGGTGGAGAGATTGAAGGTGGAGAGGAAGCAAATGTACAAGGGCCCTCAAAACATCGAAAATAAAGGAAGTTTCAGAAGGCCAAATAATTTCGCTCCTCCAACTATGCACAGAGAAAAGGAAAGAGACAGAGACGACCAAAGAGTTTAGGCTCCCTTCCAGAACAATTTTGTAGCTGATGAGGAAGAAGGGGAAACAGACGAGCCTGAACCTAAAATCCACAGTGTATAAGTCACTCTCCCTTTCCCTCATTTGACCCGATCAGCATATGAAGAGTCTCTCATGGATGGTCAGCTGAACGAATTAAGCAAAGGAGACAAAGCTGGTGGTGGTCGAGGCAGATACAACTTGAGGTCCGACAAAAGAGCAGTAGCACCTGATATTCCTGAGCCATCCAGTAGAGCAGAGAAGCCTTCCAATGAGATACCAGATGCTCATAGAGGTAAGAAGGCCCAACCTCTCTCTCCCATTGTTCATAATCATGTTCCTGAAATTAGAGAAATCCCAAAGCCTATGTCTTCTTTCAATTTCGAACATGAGATTCAAAAGGTAAGAATTCATGTGCCACTCACTGAGTTAATTAAACATGAGAAATTCAAAAAACACTTCTCTGAGTTGTTAAAGTCTGAAGCCTCATACCCCCTCACAGACTCCATAAACCTCCAAGATGAAAGGCATGTAGTTTTCCTAGGTCCCATGGTAGAATACAGAGATGATTCATCCCCTCCCTTCTACACATCCCTGAATATACATGATAAAGTGCTACACAATTTCTTGATGGATTCAGGGGCCTCCCACAACCTCATGCCTAAATCCATCATGGAAGAGCTGGGATTAGAAGTCACCAGAGCCTATCATGACCTCTATTCCTTTGACTCTAGGAGGGTCCAGTGTTTGGGAGTGATTAAGGACCTAGTAGTCTCTTTGTTTCAGCTGCCCATGAAGAGTATGGTCATGGATATTGTGGTAGCTGATGTTCCCCCCAAGTTTGGCATGTTGTTGTCAAGATCTTGGATTAAGAGACTGGGGGGAACCCTGCAGATGGATCTTACATATGCCACCATCCCAGTGTTTGGAGGGGAACATAGGAGATTATACAGAGAAGCTCAGCTAGCCTACATTGTCAGTGATGAGGCCAACCCTACCAATCATCCCATATATGCCCTGGACACTGATTTAGGCTCCAGTTTACTACAACTCACCCACACCCCTCAACCTTCTTTGCAGATCAGAAAGCAGCCCATCCTTAATTAGGAAACCTCCCCTTTAACTCCCTCTGTTTGGAAGATGCTCTTTGATGGAGCTTTCTCCAGTATGGGTGCAGGTGCCGGAGTGATATTTATATCACCTTATCATGAGACCATCTCTCTGTCACACAGGCTGGAATTCGAGGTCACCAATAATGTGGCAGAGTATGAAGCTCTGGTTCTGGGATTGAGAGCTGCCAAAGAAATGGGAATCAAGGAGATGGCTGTGTTTGGGGATGCAGAACCGATTGTCCAGTAGATCAAAAATGTTTATCAGACTAAGCATCCTCGGCTTAGGAATTACAGGAACGAGGTATGGGATCTGGTTGATGATTCCTTCCTGGATTTTAACATTTCCTACATTCCAAGGGAGGAAAATGCCTCGGCCGACTGTTTAGCTTTCACAGCTAGTGTGCTCGAAGTTCCCACATCGCCCACTGCCGGGTCTGATGTTGAAATAAAATACAGACCTTCTATGCCAGACAATGTCAAACACTGGAAGGTATTTGAAGATGATCAAGAAATTGAGAAATTTCTCCAGTCCATCGATGAATTTTCCACAATGCACATAGATGAGAATCCTGAAGAGGAAGATGACCATCACCCTCTGGAATTTGTGAATAAAATTGTTGATCACTGGATCATTCATCT
This sequence comes from Picea glauca, assembly GCA_000966675.3. NCBI lineage: Eukaryota > Viridiplantae > Streptophyta > Pinopsida > Pinales > Pinaceae > Picea > Picea glauca. The sequence goes on from JZKD02S0263960.1 coordinate 147,871, forward strand.
ACCGAGAAATCACATTCCGAGAGGACTGATCCCGTTATAAAGATTGTTCGATGGGAGTGGTGTGGCATTAAAGGGTAAGGTTTTAGGTGATGATGATGACACAGCTGAATGCAACATAGGCACACCTGAGGAGCCAAAGTTGGTCAAGTTGTCAAGGAGTTTGACCGATGGGCAAAGGATCGAATATATCAAGTTGTTGAAGGAGTTTGCTGATGTGTTTGCATGGACCTACAAAGACCTCAAAACATATGACACATCAGTCATCGAGCACAAGATCCCACTAAAGGAGGAGGCTAAGCCATTTAAGCAGAAGCTGAGATAGATAAATCCCATGTTGCTGCATGTGTTAAAGGATAAATTCGTTAGTGCGGACATAGACCAATCTCCCCAGATCCACTTGGATCTAGAACAAAACAGGACAAAATATATCGCTTTCCCTAGATCTAACTATTGAATTAAATTGGAAGTGAGAAGAAGATATGTACCTTGTAATCGTTTCCTTGGTCTTTGTTGTTCCTTAAAACTCTCTCCAGCGCTCTTGTGCGGTCAAGATCAAAACAACACAAACCAACCAAAGTGAAAGCAAATAATATATTCAATAGCTAATCTATACATATGATCAAGGAATTATGTAATAAA